>APFE031508893.1:137232-169785 GCA_000404065.3 Pinus taeda | reverse complement strand
TACTTGATTGGGGACTCCCAGCCCAAATTTCAAGAAATTTGGAGAAAATTTTGTCAATTGTGAATTTTTTGTGCCAAAAACAGGTTTTCTCCACCAACGGGTCGCGCACCGTGCGACACCTTTCGATTGGGAGGTCCATTTCAGTAAAAGTTTGCATTTTTGGATTTTTCATGCAAAAATAAACTTGCTCAGAAAATACCAAGAAATTTCACCAAGTTTTGAGCCTTCAGAAGGTCAAAAAACAAGCAAAAAATGACTTTCTGCTACCTTTTTGACACACAGGAAGCAGTCTTGGGAGATTGCAATTTTGGAGGGGCAAATGGACACCCAATTCAGAAATTCCACTTGGGTTGGAACGTAGACATCCAGACCTTTCCAACAAGCCCACGTTTGCCTCATTTGGACACCTAGAAGTTCCTCAAAAACTGCTCCAAAAGTGCGCGACCCGTTCAGAGTCAGTGCGCGACCCGTTGGGCAATTTTCACAGAAATTGTACCTACAGCTCAGCAAAATGCAGTTTTGACTAGGTTTCAATTTTTGGATTGGATTTTGATCCTCCTTGATGTAAATGATGTAATTTTATGATATTCTTACACTTTTCATCTCTTCTAGAAGATTCATTCATGAGATAAGCAAAAATTAAATGAATGAATTGGTTTCCTAGCTTATAGAGGCAAGTTGTTTTGGCTGCCTAGATTTTAGTGATCAGTTTGGAATTGGTTGAAACACCTCCTAGGATAGTGAGATCGACCCCTAGAGGTAAGTAAATATGTTAGCTTGCCTATATTATGTACTTTCTTGGTCATTTTCATGGTTGGACTCTTGAGGGAGAAAGCTTCTTTTGTATTACTCATTGTATCTCTGCATTTTTGGCAAAGGAAGAAAGACCAGGGTTTTGCAGTCCTTTTTGGGATTCTTGTGGTTACATGTATTGATGGTGTGTTTCTCTTTGTACTTGTAAGTTTGTTATGTGAATCATCTTCTTAATTTTTCTTCTGCAAATTAGGCAAATGAAGTGTTAAGGTAGAATTCATGGCTGCTATGCTCTGCCTTTAAGTTTGCTTAATATCAACGTTTTCAGCTGTTTAAGGAGAATTCAAGGTGCTTGCTTGCTCTCCTTAGCTTCTCACCAGTCATTCTCATCCATCCACATCTATCAAATGCATCAATACAATCCCCTACCTTGCCCCAAAGAACCCCCTGCGAAAACTGTGTCCAATCCCCGCACCCAAAATTGCCTTTCCCCAATTTTCCACCAAAACCCTAAAAATCGCAAATCAAACCTTTTTATCAGTTTACTAGCCTAAAATCAGTGTTGTTTATTAGTTATCTCTGTCTGTTGAATATCTTTGCCGAGATAGACCAGAGAGAGCCCTCTCCTGACCCGTAGGGCTAGCTACGAGGCTAAGTGGTTTGATGTTGCCTTGGAGTTTACCTTTTTCAGCCTGAGGTGAAATTTCAAGCACTAACAACTCCAATGGTAAAAAATGGGAGATAAGGTGGTTATATGGGGAGGATTTAAGCTTCGGTAGAAAACAACAACAAGGGTAAGAGATCTACATAATCCATTTATCTAACACTTCTATCAAGCTTAGGAGTAGGACAATTTATTAAGTTGGGGAGAAAATGTCAAATCAAGCAATATATCATCAATCTAGGTTTTCATGTCTCCTTAATTCTCAATGATGATAAAGAAAACATGTGGGAATGGCTAGGTCAACATCCATAAGAGAATAAGTCCATGGTTTTTTGTTTCAAAGGTGATGCATCAACATAACACATAACAATTTTGAAGAGGCCTTCTTCAATCATACATGTAGGAAATTGATGAAAGTATGTTGGCATAATGTGGACAAGTCTTACGTCTCACTTGAGAAGAAACATAATGATAGAATTTTCTTAGGTCTTTTTTATTTTAGTATAACACATTACTTATAAGTTTCCGTTAATCCATTTGAGCAATTTGATATGGACTATTACACAGCATTTTGTTATTGACCCTGTACTCTCTGTCTACAATCCTAGAGGACCTTTATAGTGTACCCGACATGCTTTCCCATTATGAAGAAACTCCCATTATGTCCGTCTTCATGAGCAGAATAATTCCCCTTTGCACCATTTCCAAAGAATCTTTCTTCTATCCCACTTTACAAGACTGACACTACTAAACATTTTTCTCCTCGCACTGATTTACAGAGGTTAAAACTAGCCCTTTCATTGATCGAAGTGACTGAGCCCGTTTTGAGTCACACCAATCCTCTTTTGGAAGGTTTTTTAAATAAGGGGCCAAATCTTCATGTCTAGAATCTTTGTAATGGAATTCTGGTAGATGGTTGGGCTGAATAGAGCCAAGGAAATCCGTTTGGGCTCTTTTCGCCTATTATGATGGAACAACCTCAAGAGATAAGACCTTTTCCCATGATGAGAGGAACCATCTCCCATCCATCCAAGCTATATAAACCTCTCTTTTTCCCAAGAAAAAGATAGTTGGAGTTTTGGAGCAAGTTTGAATAACCAACAAGTCATCTATAGCTTGTACCTTTCTAGTGTATGTTTGAGGGAGAATAGTGTGATTTTGGTTTAGTTTGAGACTAGAGGAAAATAGGCCTAAAAACTTCCATTGTTGGGGATATCCATGAAGTGCTATCAGAAGTGTGGGATCCCGGATACGTCGGAGGAGACCAACAACATCAAGGCACGAATTGTAATCTCTTTTTGATTTATATAAATGAAACTATTGATTGATTTCCTACATGAAGTGTCATTTCACATCTTTATGGCTTAATGTTCCTTGACTTATTAAGTAGGTTGAATACAATATTGTACGCTATCATGTTTGTTGTTATTTTTGTTGTTTCCTTGTTTCAGGTATTCGAAGGAAGGAAATAGAAGATAGCTTGAGTGAGGAAGCACGATCATCACCAAACAAAATAAAATTCTAAGAGGTCGGCCCTCTTAATTAATTCTAGATTAAGGATATTTTCCATGGATTATTTGTTTGTGGCTAGACCTTCTCTCTCAGGCTAGAGGAATTGTTTGTGTCCGCACTGAGAATTTACTTGCACTACAAATTGGCAACCATATTGGGGAGTCAATCCTTCTATTTGATTGATTTTCATTTTATGGTTTTGTGTGAACTTTTCTAGTATCACATTTTCCCTTTAGTGTTAGTTGCTTTGCTAGTTTACCGCTCCGAGCCTGAAATTCATCGTGGCAAGTCTCGTCTTAACCTTTGAAATTTTTTACTTTTTTTTCCTTGAATCCTCAGTCAACGCATTTATTTTTCTTATAGTCATGCCGACCAATGCGAGTTTCTAAAAAATAGTCACGCTGACCCCCTTTTGGCATGTGTTGTCCATTAGGCAATCACACCGATTCCTGTAGGTGAAGCTCAGAGTTTACCCTAGATCATAGCTAGTGTGTCTTGCCTTCCGATTTCTGTCTCTTAGCTTGTTTTCACTGTGTTCTCCCTGGACAGAAAGCTCTTTTAGCTTGGTTTATATGATTGGTTGATTTTGATTTTATTCACTTGGATTCTTGAGTTCTTGGATGGTGTATATCCCTAGGGCATCTAGGTTGTCACCCATTCACTTATTTTCCTTCTCATAAAGTCAAGTTGATAGTCAAATTTTCTCCTTGCATTTTGTTTGATTAGTCCTTTTGTTTCTTTAATTTCCATTTAACAAGTTTGAAAAGTTTCGTTTAGTGTTTGAGTGTCTCTTTTTAGGCATAGATCACATTGCGCATCTTATTTTTGGTTCAGTATTTGCTTCATTAGTTTTGGAAGGAATTATCTTTTGTGCTTTGTGTTTGCTTGTGATTGATTGTATTGGGAATATTTCATTGAAGTGTTTGTAAAAGATTCATTCTATAATTTCATTGAAAAATACATAATTCTAGTTTGCTTAATCAATATGTTACATTAGTTAGCATCATTGAAGGCTAGAGTTGCATCGTCACTTGCATTGGAAAAGAAATGAATTATCTTTACTAGTGAAAGGGCTACTTGAAATGCATTTGATAGTAAAGTTAGGAATTGGAAAGAGTTTTTTCATCATTTTGCTTTCAAAAGGAGAAATAGTGAAAAAATGATTTTGCTTTCAATTGCTTGTTTTGTTGCATTTGAGTGTGTTCTATACTCTCATTAGTGTAGACAATTCATCGAATTTAAAGGGTATTTTCTCATTTAGTTGCATATAGGTGTTTTTTGAGTCGCATTGATAAGGCCTAAAAACCGAGACATAATTTTAGGATTAACTATAAAATGTACTCAATTAAATTAAGGCGCATTTGAAATATAAAGATCACATCTTAGAAGGTCTAGGCTAGAGATGTGTTCCGGTGTCTTAAAACATTGCAGCTGTCATTCACCTCGGCACTAGACATCGCTAGTACGGACTTGTGCTCCCTGTACCATCAAGTATATAAATGGAGACCCCACTAGGTTGCAATCCTTTATCCATAGGAAGCCAAGTCTGCCACCTTGTAAACGTGATACACCAAACATGACATTCTGGGAGATTGCCTTCTCGTACTTCTCGGTTTGCCGGGAGTTATTCTACAGTTCACGGTTGCCTAGTAATCCTTTTTACCTAGATCATCCTGAGTAGTCATTTTGATCTTTTTAACTCCCTAAATTTAAAATATCACCCGAGCACTTTTCCTTTCGAGATCATTTCAAATAGAAAGTGATAGAGTCACCTTTGCTTCTTTCTCGACTCTTAAAACATGAAAGAGCACCAGTTAGTTTTTGTGTCTTATAAAAAAATTATTACCCATGATCTTATAACATTCCTGTTAGTCTTTTTTATACCACATCGTGAGTACACCTTTAAACACATTTTAAAGCCCTTGAGATTTATCTCTCTTTTGGTTATTTGAGACAAAATCATTGTGGCTGAACCAGTTGGTTCACCTAGTTCCTCTTCCTCTCCTCTGTTTGAAATATTGTCTGAGGAGCCTTTCCCTAAATTGCCACAGTCACTTGAGGACCAAGGTGTTGAGATAGGAATTGTTCTGAGTATTCAACATTTGTCATCTCATCCTCCCCCTTCAGATACTGGGTCACTTTCTTACATTGGCCCAGAATCTCCGGATAACCCTGTCCAGACTCCCAAGAGTCCATCAACTTCTGAAGGTCAGCTTGGACTAGTTGTTTATCCTCTGAATCCTTTGTTCGATCCTATTGTGATATCAGCGCAGCGTCTGTACAGTCCGTACAATTAGCTGAGTATTCCTTTGGAATTATCCCCTCTAACACCTTGAGTAGTCTATTGTCATCTATTTTCACCCATGGAACCAGAAGGTGAAATCCCAATCTCCTTTCTATGTCACTCATAGGTTTCCACCACACACAAAGTCGAGGAGCAGGAATATCCTTTCCCTCCTGAAGTTTTACCTTACACAAGAAGCATTTTGTTTAACCTGAGTTACTGCGTAATTACGTGACTTTAGCTCAGTTGGTTTCAGGCATGCCCACTACCTCAGCATTATATCACAACCCTATTTTGGCATCTGGCGCTATGCCTACCACATGTTAGTTCATTTAGAACCTGACCTCCCAACAAACATTGATATTTGTTGTTACTTCAGTCCTGGTGCAACCCACCATTCCCAATCCGCTTGTTTTTTCGGTCCAAGTAACTCGTCTGGTTTAACCGATGATCTCGATTCATGTCACTGTCAGTTCTTCAATTCCTCCAGTAAGTGGATAGGCTATCCCACCGCATGGGGGGTAGAGCCCGAATGTTTCTATGATTTCTGGCACAACCAATGTGAGTGGCTCACAACCTCACATGGTTGGGATGAACCAACCCTCTTTGGGTGCCAACCTCCTTATATTCCATATGGTTCACAAGAGATGGCCAATCCATCATACATCCCTCAGCCTGGACCTTATGTTCAGCCTAGCTCGTCCATCGCGCCTGGTGGGTATGGCCAGATACAGTTCAGGAACTTTCAAGCTATCATTCGGGGAACTATTCAAGTACGTTTGCGATAGCAAGGATAACTCCTGCAGCAGCAAAGACAATCTTCGTTGTAGCAAGGGCCATTCATGCAGTTGTAAGCGCAACCTTCATTGCAGCAAGGGCCATCCATGTAGCAACAAGGCCAGATCATGCCGCAGCAAGGACAAATACAACAACTACAGGGGAAACCCTCGCAAACGTTGTAGCAAACCATGTAGCCGCAAATGCAACATGCATCGCAATCCTCCCAGCTTATGCCTTCACAAGGTCAAACTCTACAGCCGTAGGGACAATCCTTACAACCGCAAGGTCAACCCTTACAGCCACAAGGTGAACCCAGGCAGTAGAAACCCTTATACTCATACCAACAGGGTCAAGCCTTACAAGGAAAAGGCCAGGGTAAAGTCCTGCAACAGTTGGTGAAAAATCCTTATGTCCAAGGGCAACAGGTTTAGCCTCCTTTTGTCCAAGGATAGCAAGTCCAAAACGCTTATGTCCAAGGGTAGCAGGTCCAAAACCTATTCGTCTAGGGGCCGCGAGTCCAAAACCCTTATCCTCAAGGACATTACGTGAAAAATCCATATGTCCAAGGCCAGCAGGCTCAATAGCCTTTTAACCAATATGTTGCTTATAAATAGCCTTTGGCCGAACAATTTCAAGGCTTTCAAGGTCAGAATCCTCCCTACAGGCAAGGTAACCTACAGCGGGGGAAAACTTAAATGCCTTATGGAAAAAATCCTCCACTTCAGGGACAAAATACTTACCATAAGGTATGGGCCCCCTTATCGACCTCAAATGCATTTCAATACTCAATTTCCATTCTTGGCCAGGTTGGAATTTCCAGATGTGTCTAGACTCATGAATGACCTAATTCTTCATTCGCCATACTAACCTCCAGTTTTGTCCAAGATTCTGAGCAATTGTCCAAAGTTTGAAGGAAAAGCAAAGAGGATCCTCAAGCCCACGTGATGACATATCACCTCTGGTGCTCCTCAAATTCCTATGTTGATGATTCCATTCATCTTCGTCTTTTCCAACGAACTCTTATAGGGGCTGCAGCCAAATGGTATATCGATCTACCTCGGAATACCTATCATGACTTTAACACTCTCACCATGGCCTTCCTCACACATTTCCAGTTGTCTATTTGCAACTGGCACCCATCTATTAACATCACTCAAGTAAGACATTGCGACTCACATCTCCGATCACATCCATGAATGGAGACGTAGGCACCATCTGATTAAGTTTAAAATTTTTGATTAGTTGTTAACAGAGTAGTTTACCAAATCATTTGTCAACAAAACTGCTGAGGAAATTGCTATGGGTGGATGCATCATTGAGGAACAAGCCATCGTGCGTGCCCAGTATTTAGACCTTGTCTATTCATAGTTTGGCACGTTATATGATGTGTTACCCAATGCACCCAAACCATCATCTAATCTGACGACATCTAAGTCTCCAGCTACCCCTCCTATTGATGGGGTAATTGGTTCAGTGAATCAAACACCTGCAAAATCTTCTTCCAAATAGAAGTTGGTCTCCCACACTGTTCCCAATGATTCCTCTCGCAATGCATCTAACCTTGATAAAACCTCAGAGGTTCACGCTGTCCATTCTATCGCAATGGATAAATCCTCTAAAGGTAAGAAGAAAGGCAAAGGCAAGGGTAAATTCGATGCCCCAAAATAGGGTCCTCCTAAATCATCTGCTAGTGATTTTACCATGCATGCTATAGTCTCCTCCCTCTTCCACGTGATTCGTTTTCCCCATCAAGGGAAGGTAGTCGCAATCGACCAACTGTGCTTCTTTGCTTCTTCCTCCTTAGATGACAATGTTTCATATGTCAAGCACACAGTACTCCTTATGAGAGTGTGGGTGTAGGACTTTTGAAAGGTCCTCCCTTGATGGGCATATTTCTACTCCCACCTCCTCACGTTTCCTCTATCAACATGATTTCATTCAACTTTGATCCTTGGGTGATTCCTTCACCGGATCTTGTTGATACATGGGGCGAGGTTATGCCGTTAAGTTCAGCCGAAACTAATTATGTGGAAATTGTTTTGGCTTCACCTTCGGTATCCTTCGATCATCCTATTTCGAGAACATCTCTCGATGTGTTTTCTCATTCTCTGTGGCTTGGCGCTGGCCCGGTGGTCATGTCTACGTGTCCTAAGAAGTTCTCTTCTCCAATACCTATTGACGTGTCAGTTTCTCCTAACATTGTCAAGATCTTTCAACTGAGGGCACCTTTATCTCTTCATGGATTTAATTTTTTTCTCCCTCCCTGAGTTTTTACCAATTCTCCATTATTGTAATGGGTTTTTCATCTTACTCGTAACCCTCCCTCACCCAGGGGGCATGGGGGCACAACCTTACTTGAGTTCTACTCTATTATTTCGCTGAACCAATGCTTACTTGTCATCTCAACAACAAAACTTTGGTTTTCAACTTTGTTGATTGATTACCCGAGTCCGAGCATAGACTCTCTCACAAAGTACTATGCTTAGGTCATCTTGCATGGTTACTTTTGTACAATAGTGTGTTATTCATTTTTGTATAGTGTGGCTTGGTATGTTATTTTGCAAGCAGCTTTCCTCCTTATTATGTTTTTGCCTGCTTTGCAGATGTTGGTGTCTCCTCACATCGGTTTCACTGATGGTACTTTCTGTAGTACCCAGAATCTATCATCTGTGGCATGGGAAATTTATGATCCCCATGGTGATTTGATTGATCTTCAAGGTATATATCTAGGTCAAACAACTAATAACATCGCTGAGTATGGGGGGTTATCGAATTGTTGTCAGAAGTTATCACACTTGGCATTCTAGAATTGGTTGTCAACCTTGACTCAACTAGTTGTTCTTCAACTTAGCGGGAAATATTCCATCAGAAACCCTCAGATATTGAGAATGTATCTACATATTCATTTTCTAGAGAGAAATTTTGATTACATTACATATCATCATATTCCTAGACACATGAATACATTAATAGATGCATTAGCTAATTATGTGTTGGATAGACATTTGAAAAACATGTAAAAAATAAAAAAACAAAAACATTTGTACCATAGTAAGAAGGGAAGTAAAGAATATATATATGTGTGTGTCGGTAATGTTTGTCATACATCAAAACCCCAAAAAAATATGTCTGTTAAAAATACATCACTTTCTCATAGGCCTTATACATCGGTGGCTTGCAGGCCTAAAAAATGTGAAATGCTAGACCTATGCACTAAACAACATGATGCTCATGATAACATGTAACTTCTTGGACTACGCGAGTCAACAGTTGATGGATCCGATCTAACGCACCCACCTTATGCTTCTGGTACTAGTGTGGGACATCACCCATCTGGCCATACTCTGGGATCCCATGGGTCAAACCCTTGAGATTCCATGCAATCTCCTCCTTGTTGTCGCTTTCCTCCAAATAAGGAGTGACATCAAACTGCCAAGCGACGTGCTTGGCGATCAGGGGCATCCCAGCTAGGCGTTCTAGTCCAACATATGCATTCATAAAATCAAAATGTCATGAACACATATATCTCAAAAACAATAAAAAAAAACATCAAAAAATTAAAAAAAAATTGTTTTGTACCTCCATCATCAAAATCCTCCCCCCTAACAGGTGACAGATTGTCGATGATGGTACTGGAGTTGCATTTCATCTCTTTTCTTGACTCGTAAAACTCAAATGAAAAGATTGCTTAGTATTTTTCCATTTTTTACTAGTAAAAGAGAATAAAACGGGGGTTTGCTTTCAACCTCTCTTCCGAACCTTTAAAACACGAAAATATTATCGACCTCTGTAATTTTGAACTCGTTAAAATCTACAAAACGTCATGCACCAAGTATACGTTTACCCCTTTTTTGGGCTAGGATGCACTATTTATGAAAAAGGTACTCCTTGACTGAAATGGTCAAGCAATTCTCTCAAGTATCATTTTATACCGTTTCGGGCTCGAGAGACACAAATGTATGAAAAGGGACCATGTGGAGTTTTCTTTTCCATGTCTTTTTCAAACTCTCTAAACATGAAAAAGATACCAAGTTACTCCTTTGTCAGACTATTAGAACATTAAACGACATTGGGTTCGTCGCCATGACGAATGTGAGCTTCTCCTTCCTAGGGATCATTAAACTTACTAGGTCAGATTCGTCCGAAGGATGATGTTACAGTGAAAGCATATGTTATCCCTTCAAGCTTGCGATAAAACATAATTGGGGTACCTACCAGAAATGGTGGGGAAAAATTTGGAAATTCTATCAGTTGTGTCAGCAGCTCACTCTTGAACATGACACTTTCTGCTTCATGTCGGGTTGGGATATTCTCCTTTTCATTAGACCTTCCTGGGTTGGGCCACTCATTTTTTCATTCCATTTGATCTCTACCACGTCATCATGACCACCGATCCTATGGATCCAACAATTGTCAAACTCCGAAATCATGTCACCAATATGTTCAAGGGTCAATCCCTCTACAGTTACACTTACTCTTGATTCTCTATGTTAGAGTCGGTCTTGTCAGTCCTCCGTCAGAGATCAAAACTCTTTTTGCATTTCATTTTTAGGAGTCCCGCTCCATTCACTCAGTTGCATTCCACTAGGGGCATGCCATAATCTAATGGAAAGGTCATGTCAATCATATCCCCTCATGTCTAGCACCTGCTGGCTTAGGTCCTTTCATCAATGTTCACTAAAGTCCACGACAGTCAATGTTCGATATTTTAATGGACGAGAGTCGTTTTCAGTCATTAGGTCCAGGGATTAGTCAATTTGGGCTTTAAACATGTCCAATAAAGCCATGTAGGCCAGAGGGAGGCCCTTACAAAGTTATGATTTAAAGAACTTCATCGTCGTGTTGACAGATTACGACTGTTCTTCAAAACTCTGTTTTGAAGAAAATTCAAACAATGTGTCATTTGTGATAATTTTCAAAAAAATATCCAGTTGATTTCTTCAAGCGCAATCATGGTTTCCTTGGCCAAATTCCGTTTCAACAACCCCTCAAAAAAAGTGCCAAAAAATTTCATCATTTTAGCTAAACATTCAAAGGGAAAAGTGAAATACAGAGTTGCTTTAAATCAGGGAAAAAGTGCCAAAACAAGACATTAGCAAAGTGGGTTTTGAAGAAGCAAACATTAAACCCATGACTCCAAATGCCTTCATATAGAAGTTTCCACAAGTAACAAAGTCATTGTGCACACCAAGGTTATAGAGAAGCATTGCAAAGTCATTGGGAGAACTTGCATGCGTTTGGAGTGAGTTTGGAGGTGTTTTCGTAGGCGCGGCACACACACAGAAGGGCGCGGCGCACATAGGGAGCACGTCGCACAGAGCGCGACCCCACAGTGTTAAGTTAACACGGGCGTGGCGCACACACAGAGCGCGGCGCATTGGGTTTGCTGCATGACACACACCCACAAAGGCCCGAATTTGTGCCAAATTTGCAACAAATCACTTTGAAACCGCTCCAATTGACAGGTAGGGTCTACATCTTGCTTGCTCATCAAATGTTTGTGAAGGTTATGGTGGCTCATGGCTATGTATAGTCACAATAAAAATTCCTAAAACCTACCACTTGAAATTATCAAAAGCATTGTTGCTAGGGTTGCAAACTTGTTGTATTGGTGCCAAGGCTCCTCTTTCACCTCTCATTTTTACCCTTCTTTCCATTGTTCCCTTCCCCCTATCCCATTTTTTCCTATTTTCCCTACCCTAAACAGTACTAAACCCCTATTCCCTATCCCCTCCACTCATTTGTCAATGTAAAACCCCAAAACCCTACCGTATAAAATCCACAAACCCTCCTACATATCCCTGAAACAAAATTTCCCCCATAACCCCTATTCCCAACATATTATTCCCCTTCCTAACACTCCCTTTTTGCATTGTTCCCCTTGGTGGCAGATATCACAACAACACCTAGTTTCATACCATCATTAAAGGACAGTCCAAGCACAGTACACATACAACAGTCATGGCATCTGAGCATTCATCGAAGCATGAGATGGAAACACAAAGTGATTCATCCTCGGAAGAACAGGCTCCTCGGAGACATCACAAAAGTGGCAAACATGTTAGGGATGAGCCAACCACCCTCACAGAATTGCAGGCATGCGCTCTTGCTATGTCATGTTTCCAGCATCTATCATGTTTTGAGTTTTGTCAAAGGGTGGCTAATGTTCGAGTTCATCATGAGTTGGCCCGTCTTTTTTGCTTCACCTACATGGAGATAATTCTATCTTGGCTGGGGTCACCTTCACACTGACACCCGAAACTGTCTCATTAGCAACCGACATACTGAATGTTGGAGAAAAGTGGCACAAGAAATAGAAGGTGGATCGGCAGCATTATGAGCCTTACATTAAGGCCAGTTTCTTGAGGCAACTCCAAAGAGTCTTTTGATTCCGATATTTGAAAGATGAATATGATCCACTCATGAAGTTGATCATGAAATATTTCAGCTGTGAGGGGAGGTTTTCTCCTCTATATGCCTATCACATCAGGCTGCTCGTGCACTTTACCAGGGTATGGATGATGAACATCCCATATTTCATTTACAGGAACATAGAGAGGATGAACACCTTCATGGAGCACAAGACCCCTCAGTAGCAACTTAACAGTGTTTTTCATTTTTCTCTTATTAAGTTTTTGGTGGATCATCAGCTGGGATTACAGGGCATTGCTTGGGATGACTTTACCTCCCGTGACCTCTTCCGTACTTCACAGGTATTATCAGAGGTTGAACATGAGATAGGTTTTCCTTCTCATCAGTATGAGCGCCATGAGACCACTACTATGCCAGTATTCATCACCTATCAGAGAGGCAGTAGACATTTGTTTGTAGCAGCAAAGCGAGTGTTATCTCCACCCAGGGTGGAAGGGGCCTCACTTCTAACATCGACAACACAGGTACAGGACAAGGGCAAGAAGCCCATGCATGAAAAGGGGCCATCAGGTGAACAAGAGGCTAACTTCATCCTCATTCATGATGATGATACATATGTGGAGAGTGCCAAGCTTAGGAGGACCATCTAGGAGCAGCAAATGGAGATCCAAGACTTATCACTCAATTTGGAGAGGGCCAAATGGATTTCAGGTATTTGGAGTAGAGGAACAAACAACTTGAAGACCAGCATGATATCATGGAGCTGCAAAACATTCGTGAGAATCGCCAAGCTGCCCAACGCAGGAGGATTAAGCTCACTCCATTAGAGCAAGAGATTAACAATGACCGAGAGTCTTGGCTCGAGTGTATCAACATCCACCTTGAGAGACTATTAGAGAAGGCCGACAAGGAAAAAACCATATTGAGGTGGATGGTTTATCACTACAGGGCACGGAGCATGAGTTCAAAGGCTTGGATAAGGAGTTTGAAGGAGAAATTGAGGAAAACGACAAAGAGACAAAAGAGGCAAAAAGAGCAAGATCGGCTTCGAATCTTAGCTGAAGCCTCTGTGGCCCAGCATAGCACCTCATAGAGAACCTCCAACCCAAATTTCAAAAAATTTGGGAGAATTGTGGTCACATGACAAATTTTTGGGCACAACACAGGGTTTTTCTCCCTGTGCGTCGTGCCACAGGCGCGACGCGTAGGATTAGGAGCTCCAAATCAAGAATGGTTTGAATTTTTGGATTCAGCATGAAAAATCATGCCTTTCGGTGCATGGACAAGAAGTTTGGGCATGTTTTGAGTCCCCAGGAGGTCAAAAACACTCAAAAAATGACCTCTTTGCCCCTATTTTGACACACAGGAAGCAGTCTTGGGAGAATGAAGTTTTGGAGGGGCAAATGAGCACCAAATTCAAAAATTCCACTTGGGGTGGAAATTATATAGGTAGGGCTTTCCAACAATCACACTTGGACATAATTTTGACTCCATAAGGTACCTCAAAATTGCCTCCAAAGTGGCGCAGCACATATAGATTTGGGTGCGACGCATATAGAGAGAAAGGCCAAAATCACTTCTGCTCCGCGACATTTCGATTTGCGACTTTCTCCAAGTGGGCCCGCTCATTTACACTACACGTGTTTCAGCACCTAAGGAAAATTTTAAAGTATTTTCACTAAAGGTGGGCTCCTATCCAACTGGCAAAGGAAGGCGAGCAGTCACCCAAGCCATTTGTCATTTTTGTAACGCTACACCTATAACTAATGGTTGGCTTTCCATTTCCAGTTTGTAATCATTTTCAAAACTCCCCAACTGTGGTTCGTTCTATTTCCCAATGGCATAGTCTATTTATTGTATGCAAACTATTTGCAAAGGGCTGGTTGGTTGTAATTTTTGGGACACTGTAGGGGAGAAACTCAGTTCTTCATTATATATTTTGACAGAGAATTAATGAAAGGCAGCGGCTCTAGTTCATGAGATTCATGTGGTGTGAGTGTAGAAAATGTGTTTTCTCTTTATGTTTCATATGTATTTTGTTATGTTTCACAGTTCATTCATATTCATTTCCCGTGAAATTTTCTAAGCAAGATAAGGTAGAATTCATGTTTATTGCTCTGCCTATGGGAAATCACGTTTATGTGTTCTTCTTTTGTTGAAAATGATTCATGTGTTTATGCCCTTTTCACCTTCCTAAACAATCTTTCCATTCCAGACTATTTCAAATTTAATTTCTAGACTTTCCGCCTGTCTTGCTTCACGAAGTAATCTGTGCCTTTGTGTTAAATTCTCTGCTCATACTGTTCATTTGGTCCCATATATCCCAGAAACACAGTCATTTATACGAAATCGCTTCTTGTTTCCATATTTATTTACTAGCCTAAAATCAATATTTCACTGTAAGTCATCTCAGACCATATCATTTATTTATTCACTGAGTGTGACTCGGAGAGAGCCCTCTCATGTTCTGGTAGGGCTAGCTACTAGACTGAGCGTGATTTGTGGTTACCCTGAATTCTGCCTTCCTTCAGCCTAAGGCAGATTTAGGTGCTAACATAGTGGCGACTTCGCTGGGGAGAAAATGGTTTGCTTGAAGATTATTTTTCCCCAGTACATCTATCAAGCTTAGATCTGATGGTTGATGGTGAACAGAGATCAGACATAAGAAGACGGCTAAAATCATTCACCTGGCGACTCCTTTCACTGAAGAATCCAGCAATCGGTGCTTCATGGTGACTCCACTGCAGAGGGATCAGTAGCTTTGAGATTTTTTAAAATGGAGCGGATTGCAAGAAGATATGCTCCCATGAGCTGAGATCACATTCCAGGCTTTCCAAATAAAATTCGGAAGGTAGATTGGTCAAGGAATCTACCTACGTTTAAAGATGATGGTAAGAAGGACGCTGCTTTACATCTAGTTCGATTTCACATGCATATTCGCAAGTTGAAGGTTGATTTTCTTGAAGATTGCTTAATGAAGATATTCCTGGCCACTCTAGAAGGTGATGCCCAATCTTGGTATGAAAGTTTGCCGCCTGCTTGTATTTACTGTTTAAAGGATTTTCATGCCATGTTCTTTGAGAAGTATGAAGACTCTTATCCAACATTAAATTTAGTTCATGAATGTTGCAAATACACTGATGGTTTTATTGAAAGCCTTGAAAAATATTATGAAGATGATAATTTCATGGATGAAGAGATCATGGAAGCCCTGTGTGAAAACCCATTTCAGCAACATGAAGATGATCATGAAAATTTGCAGTAGAATCAAGATTGTAGTACGGTGGAAGATGAAGGAATTTTGCATCTTGACAATCAACAGGAATTACATGAAATGGATCAACAGTCTGAGGAAAATTTGTACACTCGTTCACTTGAAAATATTGAAGAAAATCATTGTTCATGCAAGAGAAAACGAAAAGCATTATCTCCTTGGTCTGAAAATGAAATAGATCAACTCTTGAACAATCATGTTCTAGCTCAAGTTAACACAGATCTGCAGTGTGCACACGGTCAAGAAGGTGATGGTGGAAATTTTTCCTCTTCTGAAAAGGATGACAGTCCTGTGGGCAGCTTTATAGATCAGCAGGCTAAAGATTTCCATATGGCTGGAAATGATGAAAGAAGAAGTTTTGTTTCAGATCTGGTGGAAATAAAAGATGATATGCAAGAAAATGATGTTCCAATCTTAGATAATGGGGATGATAAATCAGATCAAGAGACAGATGATGAGAAGGAAAAAGAGAGTTGCATGGTTGAGGCTGCCTCAAATGGAGAAAACAAAGGTACATACCTAACTGACCTTATCTCACCAGAACTAGATCTTCATGAGGACGTAGATCATTCCCTCTATGAATAGCAAGATGAGATCTTTTTTCAATTAAGTGAAAAAGCTCTCTGTGAATTTATGGTATATGATATAAATGACTGTGTTGGGTTTCAAGAATCCTTCGAAGTTTCTTTTCTCATGATTGATGAATGCAAAGACAATCTGGCTGTCATATCATATGAAGATGATCTACAATATATCCAGACTTCAGCAGACTAGACCATTCAGGATTCCCTTTCAGATTCTTCCTCATATGTCTCATGTTTTGAAATGTTTTTTGAAGAGGAAATCTGCTCATCCACTTGTTTAGAAATTTTTGAGAACCAGGACCATACTTTTTCTAAAGTACATTATGAAGGAAGATCAGAATCAAAAGAAAAAGACATCTTGTTTCCTCAACAGGAGGTAAATCTTCATGTTTTTCATGATCCAATGGCAAATCTGTTGCAGTCAGCAGTGAAGGTGATTATTGCAGTATTCAGTGATGAAGGAGATCATGGTCAACTGTGTTTTTGGATGCCTAGTTACCAGTATCTGTTGTTGACCAGGAGATTTGATCAAGAGAATCAATCAAGAAGGCATCTGCTTGATTGGTTATATTGGAAGACACATTACACATGATTGTACATATTGCATTAATATGCAAGTGGCTGTCATCATAATTTGAAACCCTCGAATCTTGATGGACTGCTGCCATTGGATAAGTTTTGTCAGTTCTTATTTTATTTAAGTCAGTCATGAGTCATTTCCTTTTGCATTGAGTCAGTTTTTTCAGTCATGTTGGTTTCATAATTAATGTCGGTTTAAGTCAAGTTCTAGTCAATAAATTTGTCAAATTCTTGTGTTGTTTGTCGAAATAATGACTCCATAGCCCAATGGACAAAGGCACTATTAGCTCACCCAAAGATCTGTTGTTCTTGGCACCTCCAAGAAGCTACCATCCCCCATTGGATCCAATGTTAGATTCGGTCTTGTCAGTCCTTCATCAAAGATCAAAACTCTTTATGCATTTCATTTTTAGGAGTCCCGCTCCATTCACTCAGTTGCATTCTACTAGGACATGCCATAATCTGAAGGAAAGGTCATGTCAGTCATATCCCCTCATGTCTGGCACCTGCTGGCTTAGGTCTTTTCATCAATGTTCACTAAAGTCCACGACAGTCAATGTTCGATCTTTTAATGGATGAGAGTTGTTTTCAGTCATTAGGTCTAGGGATTAGTTAATTTGGCCTTCAAACATGTCCAATAAAGCCATGCAGGCCAGAGGGAGGCTCTTACAAAGTTATGATTTAAAGAACTTCATCGTCATGTTGACAGATTACGACTATTCTTCAAAACTCTATTTTGAAGAAAAGTCAAACAGTGTGTCATTTGTGATAATTTTCAAAAAAGTCTCCAGTTGATTTCTTTAGGCGCAGTCATGGTTTCCTTGGCCAAATGCTGTGTCAACAACCCCTGCAAAAAAAGTGCCAAAAAATTTCATCATTTTAGCTAAAGATTCAAAGGGAAAAGTGAAATACAGAGTTGCTTTAAATCAGGGAAAAAGTGCCAAAACAAGACATTAGCAAAGTGGGTTTTGAAGAAGCAAAAATTAAACCCATGACTCCAAATGCCTTTACATAGAAGTTTCCACAAGTAACAAAGTCATTGTGCACACCAAGGTTATAGAGAAGCATTGCAAAGTCATTGGGAGAACTTGCGCGTGTTTGGAGTGAGTTTGGAGGTGTTTTCGTAGGCGCGGTGCACACATAGAGGGGCGCGGCGCACATAGGGAACACGGCACACAGAGCACGACCCCACAGTGTTAAGTTAACACGAGCGTGGCGCACACAAAGAGCACAGCGTACTGGGTTTGTTGTGCGGTGCACACCCACAAAGGCCCGAATTTGTGCCAAATTTGCAACAAATCACTTTGAAACCCCTTCAATTGACAGGTAGGGTCTACATCTTGCTTGCTCATCAAATTTTTGTGAAGGTTATGGTGGTTCACGACTATGTATAGTCGGAATAAAAACGCCTAAAACCTACCACTTGAAACTATCAAAAGCATTGTTGCTAGGGTTGCAAACTTGTTATATTGGTGCCAAGGCTCCTCTTTCACCTCTCATGTTTCCCCTTCTTTCCATTGTTCCCTTCCCCCCAGTCCCATTTTTTCCTATTTTCCCTACCCTAAACAATACTAAACCCCTATTCCCTATCCCCTCCACTCATTTGTTAATGTAAAACCCCAAAACCATACCGTATAAAATCCCCAAACCCTCCTACATATCCCTGAAACAAAATTCCCCCCATAACCCCTATTCCCATCATATTATTCCCCTTCCTAAAACTCCCTTTTTTCATTGTTCCCCTTGGTGGCAGATATCACAACAACACCTAGTTTCATACCATCATCAAAGGACAGTCCAAGCACAGTACGCATACAGCAGTCATGGCATCTGAGAATTCATCGGAGTATGAGATGGAAACACAAAGTGATTCAGCCTCGGAAGAACAGGATCCCCAGAGACATCACAAAAGTGGCAAACATGTTAGGGATGAGCCAACCACCCTCACAGAATTGCAGGCCTGCCCTCTTGCTATGTCATGTTTCCAGCATCTATCATGTTTTGAGTTTTATCAAGGGGTGGCTAATGTTCGAGTTCTTCATGAGTTGGCCCGTCTTTTTGTGCTTCACCTACATGGAGATCACTCTATCTTGGCTGGGGTCACCTTCACACTGACACCCGAAATTGTCTCATTAGCAACCGGCATACCAATCATTGGAGAATAGTGGCACAAGAAACAGAAGGTGGATCGGCAACATTATGAGCCTTACATTAAGGCCAGTTTCTTGAGGCAATACCAAAGAGTCTTTCGATTCCGATATTTGAAAGATGAATATGCTCCACTCATGAAGTTGATCATGAAATATTTCAGCTGTGAGGGGAGGTTTTCCCGTCTATATGCCTATCACATCAGGTTGCTCATGCACTTTACTAGGGTACAGATAATGAACATCCCATATTTCATTTGCAGGAACATAGAGAGGATGAACACCTTGATGCAGCACAAGACCCCTCAGCAGCAACTTGACAATGTTTATCATTTTGCTCTTATTAAGATTTTGGTGGATCATCAACTGGGATTACAGGGCATTACTTGGGATGACTTTATCTCCCGTGACCTCTTCCATACTTCACAGATATTATCAGAGGTTGAACATGAGATAGGTTGTCCTTCTCATCAGTATGAGCACCATGAGACCACTACTATGCCAGTATTCATCACCTATCAGAGAGGTAGTAGATATTTGTTTGCAGCAGCAAAGCGAGTGTTATCTCCACCCGGGGTGGAAGGGGCCTCACTTCCGACATCGGAAACACAGGTACAGGACAAGGGAAAGAAGCCCATGCATGACGAGGGGCCATCAGGTGAACAAGAGGCTGACTTCATCCTCATTCATGATGATGATACAGATGTGGACAGTGCCAAGCTTAGGAGGACCATCTAGGAGTAGCAAACGGAGATCAAAGACTTGTCACTCAATTTGGAGAGGGCCAAGTGGATTATCAGGCATTTAGAGTAGAGGAACAAATATCTTGAAGACCAGCATGAGATCATGGAGCTGCAAAACATCTGTGAGAATCGCCAAGCTGCCCAACGCAGGAGGATTAAGCTCACTCCATTAAAGCAAGAGATTAACAATGACCGAGAGTCTTGGCTCGAGTGTATCAACATCCACCTTGAGAGACTATTAGAGAAGGCCGACAAGGACAAAACCATATTGAGGTGGATGGTTTATCACTACAGGGCACGGAGCATGAGTTCAAAGGCTTGGATAAGGAGTTTGAAGGAGAAATTGAGGAAAACGACAAAGAGACAAAAGAGGCAAAAAGAGAAAGATCAGCTTCGAATCTTAGCTGAAGCCTATGTGGCCCAGCATAGCACCTCATAGAGAACCTCCAACCCAAATTTCAAAAAATTTAGGAGAATTGTGGTCACATGACAAATTTTTGGGCACAACACAGGGTTTTTCTCCCTGTGCGCCGCGCCACAGGCACGACGCGTAGGATTAGGAGCTCCAAATCAAGAATGGTTTGAATTTTTGGATTCAGCATGAAAAATCATGCTTGTCGGTGCATGGACAAGAATTGTGGGCATGTTTTGATTCCCCAAGAGGTCAAAAACACTCAAAAAATGACCTCTTTGCCCCTATTTTGACACACAGGAAGCAGTCTTGGGAGAATGAATTTTTGGAGGGGAAAATGAGCACCCAATGTAGAAATTCCACTTGAGTTAGAAAGTAGACAGGTAGGGCTTTCCAACAAGCACACTTGGGCATAATTTGGACTCTAGAAGGTACCTCAAAATTGCCTCCAAAGTAGCGTCGTGCATATATATTTGGGCCAGCGCATATAGAGAAGAAGGCCAAAATCACTTCCGCTCCGCGAAATTTCGCTTCGCGACTTTCTCCAAGTGGGCCCACTCATTTACACTACACTTTTTTCAGCACCTAAGGCAAAGTTTAAAGTATTTTCACTAAAGGTTGGCTCCTATCCAAGTGGCAAAGGAAGGCGAGCAGTCACCCAAGCCATTTGTCATTTTTGTAACGCTGCACCTGTAACTAATGGTTGGCTTTCCATTTCCAGTTTGTAATCATTTGCAAAACTCCCCAACTATGGGTCGTTCTATTTCCCAATGGCATAGTCTATTTATTGTATGCAAACTATTTGCAAAGGGTTGGTTGGTTGTAATTTCTGGGAGACTGTGGGAGAGAAACTCAGTTCTTCGTTGTATATTTTGACAGAGAATTAATGAAAGGCATCGGCTCTGGTTCATGAGATTCATGTGGTGTGAGTGTAGCAAATGTGTTTTCTCTTTATGTTTCATATGTATTTCATTATGTTTCACAGTTCATTCATATTCATTTCCCATGAAATTTTCTAAGTAAGATAAGGTAGAATTCATGTTTATTGCTCTGCCTATGGGAAAGTTTCACGTTTATGTTTTCTTCTTCTGTTGAAAAGCATTCATGTGTTTATGCCCTTTTCACTTTCCTAAACAATCTTTCCATTCCGCACTATTTCAAATTTAATTGCTAGACTTTCCGCCTGTCTTGCCTCACAAAGTAATCTATGCCTTTGTGTTAAATTCTCTGCTCATACTGTTCGTTTGGTCCCATATATCGCAGAAACGCAATCATTTATACGAAATCGCTTCTTGTTTCCATATTTATTTACTAGCCTAAAATCAATATTTCATTGTAAGTCATCTCAGACCATATCATTTATCTATTCACTGAGCGTGACTCGGAGAGAGCCCTCTCCTGTTCTGGTAGGGCTAGCTACCAGACTGAGCGTGGTTTGTGGTTACTCTGAATTCTGCCTTCCTTCAGCCTAAGGCAGATTTAGGTGCTAACACTCTATATCATCTGAAATCATTTGCATCCCTTTGTCTCATGTCAATGATGTGGGATACATCATGGCCCTCCTCCAACATGGTCACTTCTTATTGACTTTAGCTCATTATCCAGGAAGCTGGTCGAGAGACTCCATTCTAGTACCTTAGAGCTTGCATGCCCTAATGGCAATTTCTTCGCACTCGATTAAAAGTTCACATCATTGGCTTTCAGTCATGTTATTTCACGGGTGTTCAACATCAGTTCCTTTATTCGCATTCTGTGAACTGGGATGCCAGTACCTTAGGAGCCATTGTGATTATTGGTGGTTTCTCTCATGCTTGTTAACGATTCACATCATTTACCATTAATCAAGTGACTTCTTAGCATGTTCGACTTCAACACATTCATTCACATGTTAGGATTTGTAATTTGATCGGGTTGTTTGGAGTGCAAGACCTTGGGCTAAGATTAGACAAGTCCAGGTTGCAAGGCGATGTGACATGGTCATGGTGATATACATTTCTCTTTCAGATGGATGGTTGTGACCATACCATGAGTTGTTATATGTGATCCTTCTCATTATTGGATTGTTGCGACCATACCTTAGTTTCGTTATGATCCTTTCTATTGGATGGCTCCGCCCATGCCTTGGATCCATTTACATGATCATTCTTTGGATGGCTGTGTTCATACCATGATTCATGTATCATTATTCATATTTTTCAGTGATGTATATGTATTTATGCTTTCTTGCATGTTTTTTGATGACAGACTATGGTTCCCCGCTTCCACTTGTAAAGAATTTCACCCCTCACTCTACTTCGACCTTTACGCTTTAGGGGGCATCTGTTACACAACATTTTGTCACTATCCCTATATTCCCCATCTACGATCCTAGAGGACCTCTAAAATGCATCCAAAATGTTTTCCCATCATGAAGAAACTCCCAGTATGTCCCTCTTCATGATCAGAATAATTCCCCTTTGCACCATTTCCCAGGAATCTTTCTTCTATCCCAGTTTACAAGACTAAGGCTACTAATCCATTTTCTCCTTGTGTCGATTTGTAAAGGTTAAAAATAGCCCTTGTTCTTATCAGAGTGACTGAGCCCTTTTCCAGTCATGCTAATCCTATTTTGGAAGGTTTTTAAATAAGGAGCCAAAGCTTCCATGTCTAGAAGCTTCGTAACAGAAGTATGGTAGATGGTTGGGCCGGATAGAGCCGAGGAAATAATTTTGGGATCCTTTCCCCTATTGGGATGGAACAAAATAAGAGATATGACCTTCTCCCATGATGAGAGGAACCATATCCCATCCATCCAAACTATATAAACCTCTCTTTTTCCGAAGCAAAAGCTAGTGGGAGTTTTGGAGCAAGTTTGAATAACCAACAAGACATCTATAGCTTGTAGACTTTTAGTGTATGTTTGAGGGAGAATAGTGTGATTTTGGTTTGGTTTGAGACTAGAAGGAAAGAGGCTTTAAAAATTCCATTGTTGGGGCTATCCATGAAGTACTAGCAGAAGTGTGGGACTCGGATACATCGAAAGAGACCAACAACGTCAAGGCACCAGTTGTAATCTCTTTCTAATTTATATAAATGCAACTATTGATTGATTTCCTACGTGAAGTGTTATTTTACATCTTTATGGATTAATTTTCCTTGACCTATTAAGTGGGCTTAATACAATATTGTATGCTGTCACGTTTTTTGTTGTTGTTGTTTGCTTGTTTCAGGTATTTGAAGGAAGGAAATAGAAGATAGCTAGAGTGAGGAAGCAGGATCATCACCAAGCAAAATAAAGTTTTAAGAGGTAGGCCCTCTTAATTAATTCTATCTTAAGGAGATTTTCCATAGATATTTTGTTTGTGTCTAGACCCACTCTCTCGAAATAAAGTTTTAAGAGGTAGACCCTCTTAATTGATTCTAGCTTAAGGAGATTTTCCATAGATAGTTTGTTTGTGTCTAGACCCACTCTCTCGAAATAAAGTTTTAAGAGGTAGGTCCTCCTAATTGATTCTAGATTAAAGAGATTTTCCATAGATAGTTTGTTTGTGTCTAGACCCACTCTCTCGGTCCAGAGGAATTTTTTGTGTCCGCATTGAGGATTTACCTAAACCACATGGACTATTGTACTTTTTTTTTTAATATTATTGAAATCCTTCACAACCAAAAATAATAACAAATATTTTAGGAAGACATAAGGAGTGAAAATAATTGTCAACTAAGTAGAAACATGTTTAGAATCATTACCAAACAAAAATATGATAGGTTTCATGAAATAAATGGGAAAGTTGGCATGAGATTCCTTGCAAGGTTCATACCAGTCACACCGAGGAAATAAAATCCCTTGCCATAGTTTCCTTTCAAAGTCCATGCTTTTTGCCTTTTCATTCACTCCCAACAAAGCCCCAAGCCCTTGAAATAACACTGTCTAAGAATACCCAACTGACAAGTAATTAGATGACATCCCCATTTGTATGGGGTGTCAATAACTGGAATGAGAACACACCTAGCTGCTTCCCTGATGTATCCAACATACACAATACTTCTAGAATGTACACAAGATGTCCCCAACATTTTCAATATGGATTTTCTACACAAAATGCATCCCCTCTATGTGGGGACACATCAATGTGTATCACTGGATATGACACTACTTATCATTGACAATGTAACAATTGGTATATTCCATCTTGTGGCCACTTTTAACTTGGTTTATTGTGTGTCAAATCCAAATCTGAATATGCATATGAATAATGTCAATATAGAATTTCCCAATCCAGTTAACATCAGTGACATTAGTTATGGACTCCATGCTCATTACTGCAGGACTAATTCATAATATCCTGACACAGCCTATATGTAACCAATCTCCATAAGACTTGCTTCATCCTTCACTATCTAGAAAGCTATCATAACCAAAGTTTACAAATAAATGAAGATAAATTGAAAATAAATTGACCTCACCTCTAATTCAAAACAAAGGTGAAATTCACTAATGGGCACTACAAGCCCGTGGTGATAATTGTAATTCACTAGGCATGCAAATGTGCACTATTGTTTATGGTTTCCCATTGGGAGGTATAAGTGGTATGACACACTATGAAGCAGGATTTGAACATCTGGTTGGAGGAAATGTCAGAACTTGGGGTACTGCATGAACCCTTGGAATTGGAGGTCATGAAAGGGGCATCCCAACCATGGTTCTTGGTGGACATGGAGGAAAGTGGGACACAACATATGAGGGTAGGGAGCTGAATATTGGGGCATACCTGCAGGTGCAACAACATGAACTGGACATTTTTTATTTCATGGCATAGCACATTTCTAATAATAAAACAAACATGTTGTACTAAACAACACTTATCCAAAAACATATATTATAGGTAGGAGGGAAGGCACCTCCACAATCACTATAGAATTCATTGTTACAAAGCAACAAAGGAATGATAATGTTTTCTAACATAATCCATAGTGATTCTATAAAATATGAGATGATTCAAAATATGGTGCACTTCAGTGGTGCACATGTGATGACTAGCTAGATGCTCAGATTATCGAATAAATCTTCTAGCCTTATATGCATCCACCTCCTCCACACATCCAAATGAAGCTAGTGCTAGGAAATTAAAAATGTATCCATCATGGATATGTGATTGATCCAAGAAGCATCTGAACCTAGATATAAGTAGAGACTTTTTATGAAATGTAAGGAAAGAAAATTCAAGGATTTAATAGACTTTCAAATTAGTAGAATTTAATCTAATGCCTAATAATCATGGCATCAAGGACTAGAATGATATTCAACTTCATCCACTATAAAGAATTATAGTTTAAAAATTGCTCTCAAATATCTAGGATTTGGTCTAATTCCTAACAACTATCACATTGAGGCCTAGTTGTGGTTGACAAATAAAACTCATTAGATGATGACTTACATAGCCAAAAATGGCTTTGTTTAGGTGGAAAACTAGTATTGGTCAAGAGTGTGCTAGAATTCGTTATATTATTAGATGGCTCTCACTTTAATTCCCAAAGCCATATGCCACGAGATCAAGAAGTTGTCATTAAATTTCCTTTGGAAGGGTTATAGGTATGATGATACCCTTTGTTCAAACACATGAGACTCACAATGGATACTAAATATATATGGAGGTTGATCTCTGGAAGGAGTTTATAAAAAATATAATTCTATAGAAATACATTTCCCAACTAGTAGTTTAAATTGGATTAGAAGCCTAGAGAAACCCTATGTGGGAGGTTCATTTTTTGAGAGCCATTGTCTAAACCAACCTTGTAGGGGATTGTCATACGTACAATATTGGGGCTGGTACTTGTTGGAGTGGGTATGGATCCTTGGATTTTCCTGAGACAATGCCTGAGACAAGATTTCAAGATATCTTTGGACCTTGTCAAAAACCTTCAAAGGTATAAACAAGGGTTACAATTATACTCCATCGGTCAAAAATGGGACATAAGGTGGTTATATGGGGAGTATTTAAACTTGGTTAGAAAAAAGTAACAAGAGTAAGATATCTACATAATCCACCTATCTAAATTTGATATCAATCTTAGGAGCAGGAAGATTTATTAAGTTGGGGAGAAAATATCAATTAAAGCATATATCATCAATATGAGTTTTCATGTCTCCTTAATTCCCAATGCTAATAAAGAAAATATGTGGGAATGGCTAGGTCAGGGTTCAAAAGAGAATAATCCATGGCTGTTTGTTTCAAAGGTGATGCATTGATAAAACACATAACAAGTTTGAAGAAGCCTTCTTCAATCATACATGCTGGAAATTGGTGAGCGTTTGTTGGCATAATGTGAACAAGTCTTACCTCTCTCTTGAGAAGAAACATAATGTTAGAAGCTTCTTATGTCCTTTCACTTTTAGTAGAACACATCAATTATAATTTTTTGTTAAGCCGTTTTGTTTTGGCCTTTACAAGCCATTTGAAGAATGTGATATGGACTGTTGTACTTTTTTTTTACTATTGGTGAAATCCTTCACACAACCAAAAGTAATAACAAATATTTTAGGAATACATAAGGAGTGACAATAATTATCAACTGAGTAGAAACATGATTAGAATTATTACCAAACAAAACTATGAGAGGTTTCATGGAATAAATGGGAAAGTTGGCATGAGATTCCCTACAAAGTTCATACCAGTCTAACTAAGGAAATAAAATCCCTTGCCATAAATTCCTTTAACATTCCATGTTTTTTTCCTTTTCATTCACTTCCAACAAAGCTCCAAGACCTAACTAACAATTTCTAGGAATACCCAGCTGCTTCCCTAATCTATCCAACATACACAATATTTATAGAATGCACCCAAGATGTCCCTAACATTTTGAATATGGAATTTCTGAACAAAGCACATCCCTTCAGTCTCGGGACACATCCATGTGTATCACTGGATATGACACAACTTATCATTGACAATGTAACGCTTGGTAGATGCCATCTTGTGGCCACTTAGTTTATTGTGTGTCAAATCCAAATCTGAATATGCATCTGAATAATGTCAATATAGAATTTCCCAATCCAATTAACATCGATCACATTAGTTAAGTACTTCATGCTCATTACTGAAATACCAATTCCTAGTATCCTAGCACAACCTATATGTAGCCAATCTCCATAAGACCTGCTTCATCCTTCACTATCTAGAAAGCTATGATAACCAACTTTTCCAAATAAATGAAGATAAATTGAAATAAATTGACCCCCCATCTAATTCAAAACAAAGGTGAAATTCGCTAATGGGCACTGCATACCCATGACAATAACTGTAGTTCAATAGGCATGAAAATGTGCATTGTTGTTTGTGGTTTCTCAGTGGGAGGTATAAGTGGTATGGCACCCTTTGAAGTAGGATCTAAACCTATGGCTGGAGGAAACTTTAGAACTGGGGGCACTGAATGACCCCTGGAATTGAAGGTTGTGGAAGGGGCATCACACCCCTGGTTCCTAGTGGACGTGGAGGAAAAGTTGAATGCACCATAGGAGGGTAGGGAGCTGAATATCGAGGCATACCTGCAGGGCCAACACCAAGAAATGGACAATTTTTATGTCAAGGCATATCACATTTGTAGTAATCAAACAAACACATCATACTAAACAAAAATTATCCATAAACAAATATTATAGGTAGGATGGAAGTCACCTCCATGATCACTGCATACTTCATTGGTACAGAGAAACAAAGGAATGAGAATGTTTTATAACAAAATCCATAGTGATTGCAAAAAATCTGAGATGATTCAAAATATGGTGAACTTCAGTGGTGCACATGCAATGACTAGCTAGATTCTTAGATGATCGAATAAATCTTTTAGCCTTGTATGCATCCACCCCCTCCACATATCCAGATGCAACTAGTGCTAGGAAATTAAAAATATATCCAACGTAGATATGTGATTGATCAAAGAATCATCCAAACCTAGATACAAGTAGAGACTTTCTACGAAATGTAAGGAAAGAAACTTCAAGGATTTAAGTAGACTTTCAAATTAGTAGAGTTTAATATAATGCCTAATAATTATGGCATCAAGGAATACCAAAAATACAGATATATTTTAGTACATAAAATCCAAAATAGTGAAGTCAATTATTGGAGAAATCAATGGTGTCATTGGCGGTTGTTTGTCTCCTAAACACGGGAGTTAAAATTAGATGTTTATGAATACATTGTCATACATTCCCACTTCCATCTTGTCACCTAGTATTATCTCACCCATTCCTCCTTGATTGCAAGGAATTGTTCCCTAAATTAGAAAAATGGAAATCAGTGTGCTTCCCTCACAAGGAAGCCACATGTTTTCCATTGAAATGGGTGGTTGTGATATTCCTTTGGGTGATGAATGAGTAAGAACACTATGACCTATCACCATGGATTTCTTGGAATTCTGCATGAGCTTTCAAGAGAATGGAAATTCCCACATGCTCAAAGGTTTCAAGAAACCAATAGAGAAATAATCAACTACCATTGTATGGGAAAGCTTCTGAAAAGGGGCCATTGGTTTTAAAATGGGGGATATGTGAAACGTGAGGGAAGACAAATTGGTTTCCATTTTGCTAATTGACTAGGTGAAAGACTCAATTATTTTCTATACTTCCTCATGTCTAGCATGCTATGGGTGTTTGTCATGGGACCATTGGGTCCATCAAAGGGGTTAGCCAAATTTTAGCCCAACATAATGAGTGTACCAAAAGAAATTATTTGAGAGGGGCCACAAGTAATGGTATGAGTTGGTCCAAAAAAAATGAAAAATTAGTTATTGTAAAGTAAAACCACAACAATCAATGTTGCACAAGGATGTTTTTGAGCTAGGTCTCCTGTAATGATATTGGTAGACCCTAGACATATTTTTTCAATTTGAGGGGAGTATTACTGTAGTGATGAAATTCCAAAACTCTTGATACTACAGAATGTGTAGGAACTTTGTTACCTGTGTTGCAAAAGCTATGGTTTAGAGGAAGAGTCTAGGATTTGTAGGGTCTTATGGATAGAGGAGTGTCAAGTTATATAGCTCTTAATATACCTATGGGTTCCATCAATAGTACTCAACCAAATCTTTCATGGTACCAACTAATGGCGATAAATTATACCCTTATTCATATTATCCAATTCCCTAGTATGTGAGAGTTATTTGCCAAGTGTTATTATCCATGTACTCATCACAATAGGATGACTAATAGGGTTATGTAAGGTTGGTTTCAAGTGTACCGAGGGGGGTTTTGATATACTTGAAGAAACATGGAAGATAATTCCATATGTAGGTGTTATTTGATGCAATGCTACTCAAAGGGGTGCCAGCATATGTTATAAAGGTGTTCAACAAGGTAATGCCTCTGCTATTTTCTACATGTATTCTTCCCCATTTATAGGCTTTCCCATTGAATGATAAATATTTGTGTTATTTAAAGATTTTGAAATACATATCTATCCTAAATAATGATTTTCTAAAATTGGAACATGTGTTGGCATGAGAAAGTGCTCTGAGAACACTTGTATTTGGGGTGTTTCTTGTTAGTTGAAATAGAATATTTAGAGAAAAAAGGGAATAATATAAATGCTGGAAACAATTAAATAAGATAGATGGAATACAACTATGAAAAGAAAATAATAGAACTAAATTTGGACAATAACACTTTAAGCAATCCTTTATTGATATTTCAAACTAAATGCAATGTTCACTTGCCTTTTTCTAGGGGTAATCTCCAACATGAGGAGCTCAAAATACTACAATATTCACTTGATAACCCTTTACATAGCTTCTACTACTATATATATAGTTTCTAATTGACGAAAATCGTAACCACCTAATAGAATTCCATTAATAATGCCTCAACCACTAACTAATGGACCTTCTTTAACAACTTCACTTACATTTATTGATTTCACACTATACTACTATGTAGAGCCTTATTTAATAAACATGGCTTTCAATACAATAACAATCTATTCCAATAACTATGGAAATTAAGGTGGCTGTGGAACCCTAACAACAATGCAATGTTGTCACACTCAAACTTGACAAAGGCTCAACTAGTCTAGGACTCAAAAAAACTCAATGACTTGACATGACTCAGTGACTTGGGAAAGACTCAAAAAATAGAAATGAACCTCAAAATACAATAAATTTAGTGCCCAAAAATATGGCGAGTCTCGATTAGTATGGCAATTTCATGGTGAGTATAGAAAGTGGTGAGTTTGTTGGTGAGTTTTTTAGTGAGTGTGGGGGCTAGAGAAGACTCTACAAGACTCAACATAAGAGTCTTGGATGAGTCAAACTACACTGGTACAATGTGTATAGTTGTGATAATTATTCTCTTGCATTTTCTTGTTATGTGAGTGTGCTCTCATTGTTTTCTTTTGTGCACATATCAAATATGTAGGTTTAGAAGCTTCTAGTTGTCGAGAGCTCTATATTTTTGCATTGGTCAATTCATTTCAGTACTATTTTGGATTGGAGTTTAAAAATATTGTCTCTATGAATATAAAATACTATGGTAGGGGTTTCTTTATTATGATTTCTGAGTTATAAGAAAATAAACTAGTTGTTCTGAAAGTCAGGCCATGTTAATTATGGAAGGAAAAACTCGGTTGAAACCATGGAATACAAATTCCAAATTTCAATCCTTTCATAGAAAAATTTGAAACTATGTAATTTTAAGTTTGACTCCTAATTTTGTTAACCCAATTTTGGTATGAATTAAACTTGAAGAGTATTGGAAATTTTCTAAGAAAGTACTTGACAATGCAACGTTCGATAGTTGGTCACATGTCTTGTACTGTTATTTTTGGAAATGGATCTTCATATAGGGTTTCCTCTGAAATTCAATGTTTTTACTTAGAAACAAGTTTTAGATTATGAAAATGTTACCCTTCAGTGTTGGTTTTGACATGAATATGGCATATATCCCTACTATTTCCCTCTCCATAACCTAACTGTTAAAGGAAAGAAGGGCTTTGATATGTGAGGAGACAGGAAAAAGGAGAAAGGGTTACGCAAGAAGACCTAAGAAAGTGAAGGATTGAGGAAAACCCCCATCAGATACTGAAGTGAACTTGGAATACAACTCTGAGTGGAATGAAAATAAATGCAAAGAAAGAAAGTTGCAAAACAAGAGAGAAGAAACCATCATCAGCTCTGAGTTCAAGAAGGAATAAATTCAGCTACGGAATTGCAAGGTAAGAGGTACAACAAAATAAAGTTTTAGTTAGGAAAAAGAGGCAGGAAAAGGAAAATAATGCTGGGAAGAGATGAAAAAATAATTGAAATTGTGCACAAACAAAATGTAAAGTCAATTTTAAAACTTCCATACAAGTAGTAAGGGATTTCATTGCAAAAGATGCATCTCTAGTAAAATTAGTTTGTTTCTATTAAAGAGACAGAGATCATAGATCTAAGTAATTTTTGACAAAATTGGTGAGAACTAGAGTTCAATCTAATAAACCTATTTAGTCTGAATGAGGGACATAAATCTAAGAGAACAAATCATGTTTGATGAATCAATGAATCATTAATGTTACTTTTAACTACCATTTATTTCATCTGGTTATCTTATAATAAATTAAGTTTAGCATATTTAAGAACAGCTAGACATATGAGTCCTTTGAAATAAAAACTTCTAATGGGTACATATTTCTTCTTTTCAATATACGTTTTTCCTTGGTTTGTACCTATTGCAATCTCACATTTCTATGGCAAGAGGAACTTTTCCATGTTTTGTTTCTTATAGTTACAAAACTTGGCTCCATGGAAACTTGGGTGAGACCAGAGAATAAGTGATTGACTCAAACATGGGAAAAACTCAAGCAAACTAGGCTAATTTTCTAACAAGAATGGCAATTTTGTACTGGCCAAGAAGCGAGTTTGACTTGCCAGTAAGTCGGGTTGGCTTGTTTTCTCTATTGGCCCGAGTTTGAATAGGAAACTATAACAAATTTTGAAACAATTATCTTGATAATGTTATCAAGTTATAAATACATATTTTAATGTAGTGGAAGACTAAAAGAGGAACATGGAGATGAAAGTAAATATGATAGTAGGGATAGTATTTATACCACACCAAAGAGTTTTGGCATCTCCCCAAGAATAGATGATAGTCAATGTTGGAAATAATACTGAGAGGGGGGGGTTGAATCAGTATTATCACATTAATAAAACCTTTACATAACCAAATTCATATTCATGTATGCTACTTCCACAACTTCTTATGATTAAGTTAATTGATCTTCAATGAGTGCATTAGTACATTATCAACCATGTTATAAGTTAACAGATGCAGTAACATAGAATAGATCATCACACATAAGGCACACACATGAACACCATGATATAAGGTGGAAACCCAATGCAGGAGAAACCACCTGCTGCAAGTCATCTCAATCTTTCGTTCTTAATAAGAAAAATCCTTTTTAGCAATTTTTGTACTGGTGCAGCCTTAGTATCAG
>APFE031508893.1:96829-112075 GCA_000404065.3 Pinus taeda | reverse complement strand
GAGACCATATTGTCTCGAGTCTCCATGGGAAGGATACTCCATTTTCAATGTGGAAGACATTGAAGGACCTATACCAGAACAGTAGTGACTAGAGGAAATTGGTGCTTAAGGATAAGCTTTGAAGAATCAAGATGGAGAAGGGAGATACTATTTCCACATATCTGAACAATCTCACCACCTATAGAAATGAGCTTGGTAGTGTGGGAATAACTATTGTCGATGATGATATGGTGAGCCTTGCTCTCCTTGTCCTTCCAAAGAGTTGGAATAGCTATTAGGACTCTGTGAATGGAAGGGAGAAACTGTCGGATTGGGAACGACTGTGGTCAGATCTTATGCAGGAGGAGATCAGGAGGAACACACGAGATGGTTCTTCATCCAAGAATGATGATGAAGAAAATCTGGCCTTAGCAAGTAGGACAAGGAAAGGGAAGGGGAAGGCTTCCCATTCCAAATCGAATTCTTCTCATGGAGGGAATAAGGGTGACATGTCTAAAGTGAGATGCTTTAATTGTCATGAGATGGGACATTATGTAACTAAATTCCCATTAAAGAAGTCCAAGAAGGGATCCTCGAAAGGATCAGAAGGTGAGGCATTAACCTCTCAGTTTGAAATGGACCTTACCGTCATCACATGCATGGTTTCATCAATGATGGGTTGTGTCTAATATCTTGACAATGGAGCCTCATTCCACATGACCGGTGATAAAAGTTTATTGAATGCCTTGGAGGAGAAAGACATCAAGATGCACATAGAGATGGGTGACGACGAAAGGTATAGTGTTTCAGGAGTGGGCACGGTTGCTTTTCAGAGGGAGCGTGAGGTTCCTCTCACCTTGACAGTTGTGATGTATGTGCCTGGAATGAAGAAGAACTTGGTATTGGTCATGGTGTTGGAGGACAAAGGCTATGATGTTGTCTTCAGTAAAGGAAAGACGTTCCTAAGACACATAGCTATGGGCCAGACCAAGAGGATAGGGATTCAGGTGAAGAATCTCTATAAACTAGAGGTAAATGATTGTGCAACATTGAGTACGAAAGCAGAATTGGTGCAAAGACAAGACATTGGCGAGTTGTGGCACAAGCGGTTGGGCCATTTGAATCATGGAGCTTTGAAGATAATGCAACAGATATCTACATCACTTCCCAAAGGTAAACTTGAGAAAGTTTACACATGCAAAGGTTTTACCTTGGGAAAGTACACCAAGTCTTCCTTTCATGATCGAGAAAGTTGAGCAGAGGCTATCCTAGAGCAAGTTCATACTGATGTGTGTGTACCATTCTAGACGACATCCACATCAAAGCAAAGGTATTATGTGATTTTCATTGATGACTATTCTCGTAAATGCTGGATTTATTTCATGTAGAAGAAGGACCAAATCTTCACAAAGCTTTTTGAGTTAAAAGCTTTGGTCGAGAAAGAGTAAGGGAAGAAGATCAAGGCCTTGAGAAGTGACAACAGTGGAGAATATGTCTCTCAAGAGTTTAAGGACTTCTGTGCAGTGGAAGGAATTAAATGAGGGTTGAAGGCACCTCATAACCCAAAGTATAATGGGGTGGCTGAGAGGAAGAACATAACTATTATAAGGGCAGAACAAGGAATGTTACATGACCAAGGCCTACCACTTCACTTGTGGGCTGAGGCATGCAACACCGCGGTCTATTTGCATAATAGAAGCCCACATCATATACTTGGGATGAAGACACCAGAGGAAGCTTTCTCTGGTAAGAGACCAAATGTTGGTCACTTCGGGATCTTTGGATCATCGGTATATTTCCATGTGACAAAGGATGCATGGAATAAGCTTGGGCCGACAACGTAGTTGGGGATACTTGTGGGGTACACTGATACACCTCACAACTATTAGGTGTACTTTCCTACCAGTCGGAGGATAGTAGTTCGAAGAGATCTCAAGTTTGATGAGCAAAAGGTCATGTGAGTTTCCCTTGAGAGGGAGCTCCAACTATAGGCTGTGGAGGAATTGTTGGTTCCTAAGGAGGAGGAGCCTCAGACTGATATGGAGTAGCCACATGCAGAGGTTCCAAGAGTAGAGACATCCACTCAAGCAGAGTCTTCCAGAGATGGATGGAAATGCACAAGAGAAGCTGACAGATTGTTGCAGGATGCGAGAGAGAATGTGGGAGCACCATCTTCTCAACGTAGACAAAGGAGGTCACCTAAGAGGTACACTAGATACATGGCCCTTGGTGGGGAATGTGTTGAGACCGAGCCATCTTCCTTTGAGGAAGCAGTGCAGCAGCCAATTTGGGTTGATGCTATTGTGGAGGAGTATGACTCCATAGTTCGTAACAGTGTTTGGGACGTCATTCCAAGACCAGAGAACAAGTCAGTTGTGAGTTCCCGTTGGATTTACAATGTAAAGTAAGCTTCTAATGATGGGAGAATCATGTTGTTGTAATGTATTTCAACAGAGGAGCAAGATGCTGACATTTTGACAAAGGCATTATCGAAGTGTAAATTCAAGTTCCATAGAGACAGAATCGAGGTGGAAGATAATCCCTTTCTTGTTGAGAGGGAGAGTTGAAATATGGCAACAACAATATTCCAATTTAACTTGTCCTTGAATTAAATTATGAATTAAAATCGAATTTAGTCTTAACGGCTACTTGGAAATAATTAATTAATTCAATTTGAAATAATTAGTTGGAGAAATTCAACTTAGAAGTCTTTCTGAAGTCATGTAAGAGTTATCCCTTAAATTAAGGAGATAAAATTGAGTTATATTTGAGTTGTAATTAGTTAACTGAGTTTACTTAGTTAAGTCCAGTTAAATTAGTTCCAAATTGTTTGAGGAACTAATGGTGAGTTAACAGTCAATTGATACATGCATGCACTGAACTAGTGCTACTCTAGTTAACTGAAGGTTCCCTCATAAGAAACTCATGCATGTCTATTATGAGAAAGACCCAGTTGACATTAAAGTCGATGACAATGTACTATCAATTTCATGTGTTTTCTCAAAGAGAAAACTCATGCATGCATTCAAGGATAAATCCTTGAGGATTGCGTAGTTTTGAAGTGTGTGAGATCAGGTTTTCCACTTGGTTGAAGGATATCATCCACAAGGAACATCACAAGGAAATAGGAGCTTGGAGGGCAGAAGGGAAGGATTGAGAGAAGCCAAGATTGCCTGTGAGCATCTATGAGGATTGTACTGAGAGATGGATAGTTGTGAGAGCTAAAGCTTTGTATGATTCCTATGTATTTCCACCTTGTATGATAATACAGATAGTGGGGTTTTTAGTTGAGGCTTTCCCCAAAGTATTTTCATGTGTATTGTGTGATTGATTATTCTTCTTCTAGTTATATTGGTCAGCTCTATCTTTAAGCTTCTGCAAATTGATAATAGAAGTAGGTTATAGTATTTTGCTTTGATTTATATGGCACTATCGGGTTAACCTACACCAGATTTTCTACATGCATATTTGGAAATATTGGGAACCATGGATGAAGAAATGCCTATTGGTTCAGTCAAACTAAGAAAAAATAGGCTCGATCAACGCTGGTCAAACTTGACCCGTCATTCAAGAATTCCTAGTAAAAAGGAGCATATTTATTATTTTGTGGGATTTTCCCTGATTTTGTGAACCAAACTTGATGAGTTCAACCTGTATAGATGGATTATTATTGATAAGGCTATTAGAGCCATTATAGCAAAGTTTCTTTATGATTTTCTTATTTAAATAGAGTTTATGGACCATTCAGAAAGGTAGAGGTGTAATTTTGTATGAAGAGTATTGGAGACTTTTGAGATAATTTGAAGAATCATTTCTATTGTTGTATTTGTTGTTCATACTATGATTCTTTATTAAGTTACTTGTAGCTAAAGAGTTATTCAGGTGTACAAGGTAAGGTTGGAGGCCACCCATACCAAGCTAAGTACACTTTGGTTAAATTTTGTATAAATTAGTATAGTTTTGATTTAGTATATCTTGTTTTAGTTTTATGATTCAGTTACTTAGATGTATTATAATTTTTTTATGATTTTTGGATGATTTTGGTTTAAAATCTAATTTTTGTATGAAATGACAACCAAGGATTTAAGCTAAAAATAATTATTTTTCATTCCTTGAATTGTTTCTTGAATTCCAGTTTATGACTTGATGCAATGGTAATGTTTTTGGAGTAGAAATGTGAGGAAGGACAACCAGGACCTCCTAAGTTAGGAGCCTCTTCTCTTTCTTTCTACACATCACAAATTGTTTCTCTTTGGTTTCTCTTCTCGAGGACAGTATTGTGGGGAAGGACAACCAGGACCTCCTAGGTTAGGTGCCTCTCCCTTTTCTTACTACATATTAAATCAAAGAATTTTTAGTTTCTTTAAACTTAGAACTTATTGTAATATGAATTTTCTTTAATCTTTGAGCCTTGCCTTCTGAAATTGACTTTACCTAAAATCCATATACTTTGGACGTGCTTCCAAGTTTACAAACCTAGATTGACAAGTAAAACACCTGCGTTAGTTTACTTAATAAATTGACCCGACATTTTTGGCACTGTTTCCAGAGAAGCACATTCAGATTTATTCAAAATAGGAATCTTTAATCAAAACAAAAAAACAAAAACATTTTTCACTATGGTTATTCACATTTATACAAATATTAGAAAGGTAGATCCCAAAACAAAACCCCCAACCACTAATAAAAACTCATTAACTACAAAATCCATTGGCAAAACAAATATTTACAAAACATGATCTTAAAGAAGTCATTTAGAGAAGGAGGGTATTCCACCACAAGGATCATCTTAAACCCTTGTCCACAACTTATAATGGTCACTAAGGATGAATCTTCATTTCAAAAGATAGAATAGGAAAAAATCATCCATGAAGAGGATCCACAAGAAGAGAATCTAGAAGCTTATTCTAGTTATCTTTGTAAGGATATTAATGAGTTATGGATCACATGCGATGAAGTTCAAACAATATATCTAGAAACTCAAGAATATCTAGCATATGACCCCTTGTGCATTCATGATTTTGAACACATTCCATATTAAGAAGAGCTTTGTGATATGACAATTAAGGAGAACCAAACAAACAAATATCATATCAAAACTTGGTTTCAACTAGTCATTAGGCCACACCACCACTCCATTTTTCAACATTCTTTAGCATCAAATATTTATGATCAACTAATTTTTCAAGTCTAAGTATTCATTAAGGTATATTTTTCAAACTTGGATGTGAGTCTACTTATGATATTGTTACACAAATGGATGCATTGGAAATTATCTTATACTTAAGAGAATGAATTAATTTTTATACAATAGAGTAGGATAGAATAGAATAAATAAATAAATAGGTAGAACGAATTCACAATAAGACTTTTGGTTCAAACTCTCATGAATAAATTCTTCAAATCATTGTTCAATATTCATTTGGAAGGATTTCATGGAAAATGTAGGATTATTTTTGAAGCATATTTTTAAAGAAGGTATCTCTTGAAATCTAGTTTTTAAATCCTTTTTGAAATTTTCAATTTGGATCACGAATAAAATATATGATCAAAATAAAAACTAGGTCTCAAGTGAAATTTTGAGGACAGAGTTAGTACAACCATGATTTGAGGGTTCTAGTGGAAACATTTTAACATGGTATTTCTAGGGAAGATATCCCTTTGAATCTAGTTTCCAAATCAATTTTAATCACCTCAATCCGATATCATATGAAGATTTATGCTCAAAGTACTAACTTCTTGTCGAAAACTCTGTATGGTGATGATTCTAGGACTTGACTGTTCATTGAAATATTTAACATACTAAATCATCTTATTTTCACAACTTGTTTATATGGAAGACATATATTCAAGTATATATCAATAAGCAATTTGAATCATCCCATTTGGAGGACAGATGAAGAAGTCATGCCACATTTAGTGACTGCATGTCTTAAAATCAACATAATGAAACTCTCCTCCTAGGTGTGTTCATCAGCAATTTTGTGATATCAAACCTAAGAATTTTAAAAACTTGTTTCTACTGGATAGGAAAAAAGGATTCTAATTTAATCTCCAAGTTTAATCACATTGATCCAATCGTTAACGAAAAAGTTACACTCTAAATAGTGATTGTTGGTCTAGTAAAAATTCACAAGCAGTTCTATCAAACAAGGTACTCTTCATCATTTTTAGCATATCATTTTAAACCATTTTGAAAACCTGTTTACTTGAAGTATCCATTTTAATTCACTTCAACTTGGCTTTGGAATCACTCTAATTTTAAATATAACGAATATTTTGTGAACAAAATACCGCTAGGAGGTCTAGGTTGGCCACCATTCTTCAAGGGGTAAACGAATGCATTTTCTTTGTATATCATATTTTGACTTGTTGTTAAGAATTTATTGTAATTATTTTACATATTTATTGGAAGAAGAGACACTTTACACATCTCTTCCTCCATCATCTAATATTGTATTGTAGACAAATGCTATGTTTTTGCAGGTTATAGAAAGATTTGAGGGGGCAACAACATGGAGGAAGGATTTTCAAAATCAATCTTTAAAAATTCATAATGAGAATATGAAATGAAAATATCCAAGTCAAAGTAAAGTGGAATTCACCTGATGTTGATTTAATTCAAAGAAACTCAAAACTCTTGAAGCTTGCTTTCATTTGTTGACCAACAACACCAACAACCCTACAACATGAAACAAGATCGAGGAAAAAGGCATGAAGCTAATCATCAAAAGTATAAGTCAAGTTTTTGTCCCATGAAAAGTCACATCCATTGCCTAAGAATCCTTTTATAAGCCATATTGTTCATTATTTCATTCATTTACCATATTGTATGTTCAGCTTCATAATAATTCAGATATACCATATTGAAGTCGAGATATATTATCTAGCTATACATCTACTCCTAAATCATGACTTCAACCTATCTTACTTTCATAAGATTTCCATACTTCCACCTCCATCTAGAAAAGAAAAAGAAAAAGAAAAAGAAAAAATAATAAAGGAGTTTGGTTGTGAAAATCCAGGATACTTGCATAATACAAACTCGAATTCATATCGAAAAACCAACTTGTTTGGCCAATATGAATTCTCTTTTATGTTTTTCAATTTTATTTTGCATAATCATCCTCCAAAATTTCCAGACTTGTGGACGAGCCTCAAGATCAACAAGGGGGGAGATTCATAATAAACCAACAAACCAACTAGTTCAATCTCAAGTAGTTGTATTGCAAAAGGAACCTGAGACATCATAATCAATATTTATCAGTAGGGGATTGAAAAAGGTCAATGGAATATGTTATTGCAGAAGGGACCTGATTATTCATCTTAAAATCAACATCAAAGGGACTTGAGAAGCAGTGACAAGCATCTACAATCCAACAAAATCATTTAGCAGAATTCATTTTGACGTCAGAGTATTGTCATCATTAGCAAAAGGTCAAGTGTTGAAAAAATAGCTAAGGTCGTCATCAACAAAATAAAAGCATTGAAAATGAACTATCAAGTAAGTTTGGAATATTCTTAATGCCTTCAATTTTGAATTTTTTTCTAAAATTGATAAACTAGTTTAAACTTGAATATGCAGTACCCCTATCCATGTATATATCATCCTACATTATCCTACATTACCCTATATCCTACATCACCCTACATTATATACATTTACCTATTACATTATTCATTCACCCTATTACATTCATTAACCTTATTATAATCTTACATTCATCAACTCATCATTCACTCAACCACATTCATTTGTATTTTTTACCAAACTTTTTGGCCGCATCTCCTTTTTGGACCAATTTTTTTTTTTTTGCCTCATGGAAATTTGGCTACAAAACAAGAAGGATTATTCTCATATGCCTACAAAAAAATAACAAAGAGGGTTAGTATAATTAATAAAAATGATGCATGGTTCAATAATATATCTATGATGTTTGGATTTGAAATGACCTTAACATGTTCATTTCAAAAGAGTAATAAATGCATCATGAAAAAATATGAGCATCATGAAAAAAAACACGCATAAAAAGGATGAGGAATAATAAAGTATGACCAAGAAGACTTTGTAAAAATAATTAAATAAAATATGCATGAGTATGATTTTAATGGATATGAGTATGTAATGAAGGTGCACAATGGTTTCAATGATGAAAAATACAATGTATGCATATAATTCAAAGAGGGCGCATGTGTGCAAAGGAAATAAGATTTAATTAAAACAACATATGGCACAAATAACCATAATACCAAAGGGCTCATAAAGTCATTCGAATCGATTTTTTTTTAATATCATGTAAAGAGATGGTGTATGGTGCAAATATCCATAATACAGAAAGAAGTGCAATGAGTTTCAATTGAAATCGATTTGTTTTGAAATATAAAAAAATCATGCAAAGTGGTGGTCATAGAAAACGACAAGGGTGAAGGGACAGGTGTTCAACTAGAAGAGAATTCATTTCCTACGCAGAGTAGACACATAGGTCACCTTCATGCAGAGAAAGGATGGGATTCAACAAGGAAATTGTGCCTCGGCTCATATAAGAAAAACAACCCATTGAATTGGAAACAAAAGAATAGGGTATGCGTAGTTTTTTAATGCAAAAAAAATTTGACCAAGAAAAAAATGTTGTGTTATATTAAAGAAACGTTGTGTTTAAATCTGCCAACTAAAATATTCACTTAAATTTCCATCCAAATCCCCTAAAATTCACATAAACAACAATTTGAGTTTGAATATGAATGAGATACAATTAGTGCAGTCTTCTAGTGACATCTACATTCTAAAGATTTGCATTTAAAATGACTGGAATTGTAGGTAATAAACAAACTCTAGTCAACAACGATTGGCAGAAAATCTGATTCCTCAACTACATAATGGCATCAAGTGTCTACATTCAAGCTACAAGTGTGTGAAACAAGTCTAATTAAAGTCTGAAATGCATGGGGGTCATTGCAGAAGCACCTAGAAAATTGATTTCCTTCTAAAAATAGACTTTTGAACAAGCAGAAAATGAATGAGTGTCATTAGTATTCATAGGGGAAGTGAAGGGTTTGATTTGAAGATCAGGCGAGATCATGGCATTGAGGGTGGCATGGAGGGCTTCACGAGCTATTGCATCTCTTCTCAGGATGAGAAGTACTTGCATCAAATCTCGGTCGCCTTTCAGAATTCCTTTCTCTTACTCCCAGGGTTTGGATTCTGTTGTCAAGGACTTGAAATATACTGATTCACATGAGTGGGTCAAAGTTGATGGCCCTCTTTCTATCATCAGAATAACTGACCATGCTTAGGAGAATCTGGGAGATTGTTTGTTTGTTGAACTACCAGATGTTGGAGCTACTGTTTCATAAAGGAGTGCTCTTGGTGTTGTAGAAAGTGTGAAAGAAACGAGTGATGTATTCTCAATAGTTTCTCGAGAAGTTGCTAAAGTCAACTCTAAGCTTAATGGATCTCGTGGTTTCGTTAATGGAAGCCCATTTATGGTGGATGGATAGAAAAAGTACACATGAATAATGTTGTAGATATGGACTCATTGTTGGATATAGATCAACATACAACATTCTATGAAAAGGAAGATTCTACACATTAAGCACCAACTTCTCTCTTTAATGAACCGTAAAGATTTTTTAAAGTCCTTTAATTCATCGTTTCAGTAGGTTAGACTCCATAATTTTATTTCTATCCTTTGATTAAACTTTCAAGGGAATGTATTTATCGTTTCTTCCTAAGAGTTCAATTAGTGTCCTTGAATTAATGAATATTGACCTAAGAATGTTTTTCTTAGAGAAGAGTTTGTATTAAAATATATATATTATATATATATGTTTTGAGGACAGAGAGCAAAATTATCCAAAAACGATTTCTTTTTTAAAAAATATAAAAAATAGAGGATATTGTTTAATTCATAATTTGAGGATCTATGAAGGCAAAGTAAGATTCGATTTGCAAGTATGGTGTTGATTAAAGGCAGAGAAGGTTAAAAAAAAACTTGAAGGTGTCCAAAACTCGGTTCTTAAAGACATTTTGATAGAGTATCTTTCAGAATGGGTATTTTCAAAGCCAAACTCAGAATATTTTTCCTTTTTGTCATCACAAAAAGTATTCAAAAATATAGATCAAGTCTTGAAACCAAAAGGAAAAAAGACACCCAGATTTCGCCATCGGAAGTAGGATTGAACCAAATGGGTTTCAATTGGAAAATTTAATGGGATATTAGAATTCCTAAGGAAGTTTAATGGACACAATGAAAAAGTTACAAAGGATTTTGTAACCAATTTTGACAATGAAAAAAATTGAGAGTTGGAGACATGTTTGTTCCCACCACTCCGGAATATATAGCCCAAGCCACAAGATTTCCATTGATAGGTGAAGAATACTACAAAGGGCAGCACTTTAAAGAGAAAGGATGGAATTTCTTTTTAGTAAAATAGAGAAAAGGAAGGAGAAAAAGGACATGAAGGCATAAATATCCTTTTACAGGCAACTCAATAGGAAGCTTCATCTTCAGGGTTCAGAGCCACAGGTACATCAACAGGTCAGTCAACATACAGGGTCAAAATATCAAAGAGACAGAGGCAATCATGAGGACCTGCTTGAACAACAGCAAGGGGGAGATGTTGGCCCTCAATTTTGGTCATATTTTCCTATCCTAAATCCATTTATTTACCACCATATTCCATTCTATTTCATCTATATATGCCTCATTTTAGTCCTATTTTTCAGATTTAGGTAACTAAATTAAGTTTTTCAATTATTGAAATTTTTTGTAAAAATTGGGTTTTATGAGTAAAATTGGATTGCATTAAAAGTTCCCGTAATAGCTCCATTGAATTCATATGTGCAGGACACCTGGGCGATATCAGAGCACATATTTGGAAAGCTTGGGAACCATGGATGAAGAAACACCTATTGGCTCAATCAAACTGACCAAAAACAAGCCCAGTCAATGTTGGTCAAACTTGACCTATCATTCAGGAATTCCTAGTAAAAAGGAGAACATTTATTATTTTGTGGGATTTTGACTGATTTTGTGAACTAGACTTAATGATTTTAACCTGTATAGATAGATTATGTTTGATAAGGCTATTAGAGCCATTAAAGCAAAGTTTTTTTTTTATGATTTTCTTATTTAAATAGAGTTTATGAACCATTCCAAAAGGTAGAGGTGTAAGTTTGTATTAATATTATTGCGCAGTTTTTGAGATAATTTGAAGAATCATTTATACTGTTCTATTTGTTGTTCATATTGTGGATGCTTTATTAAGTTAGTTGTAGCTTAAGAGTTCTACAGGTCTACAAGGCAAGGTTGGAGGGCCCCCATACCAAGCTAAGTACACTTTGGTTAAATTTTGTATAAATTAGCATAGTTTTGATTCAATATTTCTTGTTTCAGTTTTATGATTTAGTTACTTAGATGTGTTATGATTTCTGTATGATTTTTGGATGATTTTGTTTTAAAATATAATTTTTGTACAAAAGGATAAACAAGTATTTAAGGTAAATTATCTTTCCATCAAATCATGAATCACAACTAAAAATCATCCTTTTGTATTACTGGAATTGCTTCTTGAATTCCAATTTATGATTTGATGTAATGGTAATTTTTTTGGAGTAGAACTGTGAGGAAGGAAAAACGGGACCTCCTAAGTTAGGATCCTCTTTTCTTTCTTTCTACACATCACAAACTTCCACTCTTTATTTTCTCTTCTTGAGGATAGTACTGTGGGGAATGACAACCAGGACCTCCTAAGTTAGAAGCCTCTTCCTTTGATTACTGCATCTTGAATCATAGATTTTTTAGTTTATTTAAACTTAGAACTTATTTTTAATATGGATTTCCTTTAACCTTTGAGCCTTGCCTTCCGAATTTGACTTTACCTAAAATCCATATACTTTGGATGTGCTTCCAACTCTACAAACTCGGATCGACAAGTAAAACACCTGTGTTAGTTTACTTAGTAAATTGATCTGACATGTACGAAAAACCATATACACAAAGGTCAACCTTCGAAACCAATAGAGAAGGATCATAAACATTTCATAACTGTCAAATATGCTAAGAGACAATAGTTGATCTAACAAACAAAAGGGAGCAAAACACTTAGAGAAAAAACATGGAATGAATTTCAGTGTTTGCAACCATACATGTCATTGAAGACATAATGATATGACAATGATAAGCTACTGTTCATACTATGGTGAGAGGTGTATTTCAACTTTACGAGATGTGCTTTGTTTTACATACCTACCCTCTAAAGGGTTATGAATCAGATGGAGTCTTCTTGTGGTCTCGATCTTCTATCATACCCCAGGTTCCTTGGTCTTCTTATCTGATAACTATCTTTTCTCCTCATATTCTTAGTGTCATATAGCATGTCCTCCTTCTTCATATCCTTCTTCATCATCTTGCAATAGCCTTGTAGAATTCTTGTATCTGTAATCCACTCATGACAAGATGACATTAGTCTGATAAACCCCTAGTCCAAGATGTTTCATGGTAATCCACTGACTGAGTTGAAACTGATATTAGGTCAAGGGGGAGAAGGTTTAGTGACTGGGGTGCACTGAGGGATAAGACTACACAATGCCCACTGAGGGAAAAATTTGCTCAGTTCCCAATGAGGGAGATAATTGTGTAGTTCAAGAAGGTAGTGGCTAGTGCAGGATGAGGTCATTGAGGACAAATCTATGTCGTTTTCAAAAGCAAGGGGGACTAAGCAACAAAGAGGCCTGGAGGAAAAATATTTGTAGTTCTTAAGGCATTAGGAGAATTTTGAGGTCCAAAATGGGCCTCCTAAGGAAATTATAAAATAATAGTAGAAATAATAAAATAAGATTAGATTACATCATCAAATTTTAGAGGGAAAAAAAGAAAAAAAAAAAATTCAACTCATATTTTCAACTTATCTCCCTATGGGTTTACTCAAATTTCAAGCGGAAACACTCTTTGGATGCCAAATTTGATTCCTCGTCCAAGGAGTACCCATGTTTCATACTTTTGATGGACCCTACTACACAAAAAATGAAAAATACATGAAAAAACATGATTGCAAACACATTTTTTCGTGTATTTCTCAATTTTCGTGTAGTAGGGTCCATCGAAAGTATGCAACATGGGTAGTTCTTGGATAAGGAATTAAATTTTTGCATCCAACGAGTACTCTTGCTCGAAATTTGAGTAAAAACTTAGAGAGATAAGTTAAAAATACGAGTTGAGAAATTAGTTTTATTATTTTATTATTTTTTAATATTTTTACTTTTTTACTCCAAAAATGGTGAATCATCCACTATGGTTGACATCATCATCTTCAATCCTATTGGTTCTTATAAAGTTTATTTTGGTTGTACATTTTTCTTAGGAGGCCCATTTTAGACCTCAAAAGTCCCCTAATGGTAGTGAGCTAAGGTTGAGGGAAGGTCACTGGAGGTAGCCTCTGTGTAGTTTTGGATGCCAAGGGATGCTAGGCTTTCTGCGCATTATACATTTCCAACAGGCAAGGAAAAAAATTGAGTGTTGCAGATGTGAAGTGTGCAGTTTAGGAAGGTTGGATGAGGCTAGGTTGTTAGGAATCCTCTAGAATTTGCCTAAGTTTTGGATTAGTGGAACCAATGTGAACATTGACAGAACTTGACTGTGACCACACACTTGGAAATTTAATGATACAACATAGATCATCTAGAACATATGAAAACATAATTCCCTTAATGCAACAATAATTGTGGTAGCCTACGAAAAGTGCAGCTCCAATGATAGACATTGTGAGGAAAATGATGACACTTGTGTAATAATGCGTGAAAGTTTGGAAATGAGTGCAAAACATGTCTACATGATGGGAACAACTCATTTTCATGAAGATTTCCCCTTGAAGAAAACCAAAACTTCCCTATGCATGAAAAGCGATAACTCCCATGCCTGAAGATGAGACTTGCTATATAAATATAGAAGCGTGAACGACTCTTGGGATCGAAGAAGAGATATTGAAATCGTCAACTTACCAATAAGTGACTAAGGAAAAACCGATCACAGGATCCACAAAAGGCTCCAAAATTTGAGTGTAGGCAAAAGTTTTGGAGGGTGTTGCAACCTCTACAACACAATATTAATCAAAATGACCCAACTAGTTGACTTACCTTGATTAGATAAGATATGTCAAAATGACCTAACCAGCAACTTACCTTGACTAGACAAGACCCTAATCTGGGCCAACAAAAACTTACTACTGCTAGTTAGTAAAAAAATTTGTCTATGCCATCAATTAGTAAGATGTACACATGTAATTTAATAATGCCCTCATAACTATGCTCTAGGACAACAATAATGAGTATGTCCCATGCTCTTTAGGAACCTCTGCCCAATGTAGACAATTTAATACAGGTAAGTAACGAATAAGAAACTACCACATTTGTCAGTAAACTTAGATGAATTGGGTGGCCCAACAACTTGGGCCCTTCTATAATGGACTTATGTGGACTATTGAGTGCTCATCATGGAAATTTAACACCTTTCTAGCTATGCACAAGACACAAGTCATCGACTCAACTCGAGCCTCAACCAAATGTAGAATTCAAGTACCCTTTGGTTGATGTAGGGTGAAGCTATGCTGGATTTCCGACCATCTACTTGTGCCTTAGCCTCTTTCCACTAAATATATGTCAGTGTAACAAAAACCCTCTTGAAAAAACATCGACCTGGCCTTCTTGTTGAGTAGATTACCAGCTGATGGAACTCATGCACTGTAATAACTTTGTTGGCCACATTCTGCAGTCACACAAGCCCATACAAACAAATCCATGATTCATGAAAGTATGAGCTTAAAACAAAGGTCTTTAGGCCCCTTATAACCATGAGAATTACTTACATACACACACACACACACACATAAATAATCTCATCATAGACAAACAAGAGTAACATATTCCTTCATTTACAATACTAGTACATGTATGTATCACATAGTGACAATGTTCATATTTTCAATTCATCAAGTTTACAAGCACATTATCTAATTATATTTAATTGACTGGAAACTAAGACAGGGAATTCAACACTCCACCAAATCGTAGGCCAACCACCTTCCAATCTTTCTTGTAGTCTATTTTAACATTTTCTAATCCCCTTGAAATGTTACAAAAATTTCAAAGTGTGGTAGTTTTCTTTCTAGCTAAACTCTTGGTTATATGCAAATTTGGCAAGGAAAAGGGTTCTTATTTAATATTTAATAGAATTTTTATTTAAAATTTATAGAAATATGATATGTATATTT
>APFE031508893.1:10295-96530 GCA_000404065.3 Pinus taeda | reverse complement strand
AAAATAAAAAGTTATTTTGTGGCAAAAGTAATGGGCTTGGGGCCCCAATTTCCAATTTTACTTCATGCCATATATATTATCAAAGACCACCAAGTGTTAACCAACATTGACCAAGCAAAAGACAACCAACCAACCAGAGTCACAAGCCAAGTTAATGGCAATGCACAACATCAAGCCAAGGGAGGAGCCCACAGGTGGCACTGCCTTTGCATAGCGCGTTGGAAAATTTTGTGGGAAATGGGATATCATTGTTGCTATATCGATGCGGGATTTCCCATTCATTAAAAAAATAACAACACACAGATATAAGCCAAATATCAATTACCGAAAGTATGAAAGAAAATCAATGAGAAAAATTAACACGCTATTTAAGTACCATTATATTCTAAGTGTTCACTCAACGTAAAATCTCAGTACCATCCCAGATGACGAATGTCCAAATTCATATCACTTCAAATTGAAATATAATCAACTACAGGTCAAATAAATTTTAAAATTATCAAACCAATTCAAATTTTAAGTGTGACCAATGAATTCTCAAATCTTTCCATACAAATATCAAATGAAAACCAAGCGAGACGTGAACTTGAAAGTAGAAAATACATTACAAAGTAATCTGGAAGGAAACTTGCATTCAGTTAGTGAATTTTAGAACTTTGGTAATTTTGATCAGAGGCAGTTAATGATGGAGGAATTTCTTATTGACATCCCTGTACAATTCAGACATGACATAAATTAAACGCTCGCACTTTTAAATAATAGGTATTGACAACTAAATATCAATGGTTAAAAGAAGAATTGCACGACCCCTTGTCCATCCGACATTCAACAAGGAGGGGTGTCCACAATTTATGGTTTCACAAATAAAACTCTTTATACGTGGCACAACCTACTAGATTTTAGTATCCCCAACAAAAAAAAAACTACTTATTGCTAAGCATACACCCTGCATTCCGCTAGTTTGAGAATTGGGTGGTTTTGGAATAGCTTCAGGCTGTCAAATTCCAGCTTTTCCATAGGGTTTTAAGGTTGTACCTATTTCTCTGGACATGACATCTCAATGTCTCATTATCTTTGAAAATCACATTTAGCTACGTCTTTCTATTGTAGGACATGTGATCCAAATCCTGGGGGCGGCCATCAAGATATAAAATATTGAAACAGATCTTGGGAGGAGCCACCTAAGATCTGAAAAATTGAAATGCCAAAAGAAAAAGAGGAGAATGCCTAATAAACAACCACAATGATTTTTTTTATTAAAACAAAGAATAACTATAAAGGCTACATTGCGGTGGAAAATCAGTCCTTTTACAAAATGCGACTTGTTACTTATAGTATTTTTCAATTACGATATCACGATTCAATTCCATGGGTGAATGAATACCATGGGTGGATGTCACAACACCATAGGCGAATACAATGGGGGAATGAATACCATGGGTGGATGTCACTTACAATACTGTGAGTGAATAAATACCATGGGTGGATGCCACTTATAATCCCATGGGTAAATTCCATGGGTGGATGAATAACATGGGTGGATGAATACCATGGGTTGACGCCATTTTGCATTCGGCTCATTCCTCCCTCCTTAAGAAGCAATGGTTCCCATTGTGTGAAGTTCTCTCCTGCGAAGCCTTTGTTGAATATGAAGAACCACTAAAGAGAAGGGTTTTATGTGGTTAACCCATAACCATGATAAATGAAGATCCGAGGATAGAGATACCCTGTAATGCTTGTGACCAACTATGATACTGACAATGTGCGGCCTAGTAAATAGACTTCGATGAAGCGTGGATTTGTGGATGACCCATAACCATGACAAACAAATATCTGAGGATAGAGATACCATGTAATGCTTATGACCAACTGTGATCCTAACAGTGTATGGCATAGCAAATGGACTTTGATGACAAATTTTGTGCAGTTGACCCATAACCATGATTTTGGTTGTTGATGAAGTAGCAAGTGCCCACATAGCCTGGGGTGGGAGGGAACATCTCCAAATAACCCAAGTCGAATGATGCTATGCTGAAACTGATGAATGTGAAGCAAGTGCCTACTAAAGTGGGGTGAGAGGGCACGTTTCCAACAGGAACCTACACCGAATGTTGATCCACAATTAAAATGGACATAACTTGGTCAATATAACTCATAATATTTATTATAACTTGTTTTTGGAAGCAGAAGGACCATTTTGTATCTTCCCATGTGGTGGAAATCCTTATCTGGACACTCTAGAATTTCTGATTCATGGTGCAATTTTTCTGACGTCACAAAAGTTCTGAAAGAATAATTGGTTTTAAATCAATGATATCTCCTACATTTGAAGTTTGATTAGACCCATTTTTTTTTTGAAATTGGGTTATTTTTCAAGAGAAGCTCAAATCTACAATCCCTTTTCTGAAATTCTGCACAAAAAACTTCAAAAAATGATAGGAGAGTCGTTGTCCATCAAATGTCGTCAGAAAAAATTTCTACAACATAGCTTATTTTAAATCAGCGATATCTCCTTCATCCAGACTCCGATTCAGACGATTTTTTTTTTTAATTTTGGTACTTTTTCACAAGGAATCCAGATTTGTTATTTGTTTCTATAAATATTCTACCAAATGTTTCAGATATGATCTGCAAACGCACTGCCCAAAAAAATATTTCTACAAAAAAATGAAAAAAGAAAAATTCTCCCTGTTTGGCCCAAGAAAGTGCTTTGTGGAGGTCGCAGCACGTGCCTGAATTTTTTTGAAATTGCTACAAAAATTTGAAATTGAAATATGCATAAAACCCTCATTGCCATGGAATCGTAACCTGCTCTGATACCACTGATCTGGATCTTGGGGGAGGCCCTCAAAATCTAAAAGATTGAAATGGATATTTGGGGGAGGCACTCAAGATCTGAAAAATTGAAATGCCAGAAGAAAAAGAGGAGAATGCCCAATAAACAACCACAAAGATTTATTTTTATTAAAATAGAGAATAACTGTAAAGATTACACTATGGCAAACAATCTATCCTTTTACAAAATGTGACTTGTTACTTATAGTCTTTTTCAGTTACAATACCACGGGTCAATTTCATGGGTGAATGAATACCATGGGTGTATGTCACAATACCATGGGTTAATTCCATGGGTGAATGAATACCATGGGCGGATGTCACAGTACCACGGGTCAATTCCATGGGTGAATGAATACCATTGGTGGATGTCACAATACCATGGGCGAATACCATGGGGGGATGAATACCATGGGTGGGTGTCACTTACAATACCATGGGTGGATGCCACTTACAATACCATGGGTAAATTCCACGGATGGATGAATAACATGGGTGGATGAATACCATGGGTTGACGCCATTTTTCATTCGGATCACACATGACATATTGAAAATGTCATAGTTGTGAAGGAGGATGTATTAGTAGTAAAAATTAATATCAATTGAAAATTGGTGCCTTCAGATGTGAAATCCAATTGCGTTTTTAGAAATTATTGGAATAGGGTCGAAGTTCGATGGCATACCCTCCATGTTATGTTCAACTCCTGAAGCCCTAAAGACCTTCCTTGTAGGTGTTTGGGTCGAGAGGGTTCTCATTCGTTTCGATGATTTCTCAACTTTAGAGCTCGTCTTGAAACTAATTTAGAAATTGTAAAATCTATAGGTAATTCAAATGGTATAGATTTTGACGATATATTTCTTATAAATGGTGAAGATGTGGCTTTGTTGAGACAACTAGTCGTATTTGGATTGTCGTAGGTATATGGCATGGATCTTAGGACATATGTCCAAAGTCAACATAAACCACAACCACTTCAAAATAAAGAGAAACTTGATAATTTATATTTTTCTTGTGACTATGGTATTGGTTAATATCTTGAATTGCAAAAAAAGGACAACGTGGGAGATTTTTATTTCTTCATAATATTTGGCACAAGAAAATGGTAGAGGTTTATTTAATTTCTTAGAAAGAAGTATTGTGTGTCGCTTCAGAAACTATGGTATGATCTTATGAAGGAGAAAAATATGCAATTTTTTTAGTAACAAACTATGAGCACCCAAGTGCTCACTCGAACCCCACCTTTTATCAAGAAGTGTAATAAGTGTTTTTTGTCTTTTAAATTACCATACGTAGTGGATACACCTTCGAAGTGACATATTTTTTGTTTGGGTGATTATATTATTGATTGAAATCATCATTATATTTTTTTCAACAAAGGATCTGGAGAATGTGTTGTCCATTGGAAGAAGTTCAGAAAGGTATCTTAGATTCCTCAATTACTATGATTGTATAAATAATTGTTTTGGAAACAAAGAATCTTGAGAAATGGATTTTCCAAAAGACCTTAATGGTATCAAAGGAGGGTTAAATGACAAGCTGGAAACACGAAGCATGTATCTAACGCAAGCCTTTCAAAGGAAAATTAGTTTTTTGATGTTAGGATCATATGGGAGTGGCAGAAGAGATTCTGAAAGAATTCCTTCAAAGTTCATATGATTGTTATTTAAATGAGTTTAAAAACCTGAGATGAAATTGGTGTTAATGTTAGTTAGATGTTGGTTTTTATTTTGCATATTTGGTTTCAAAAAGTCTGACAACTCTCACAAGGAAAGAAATTTGAAGACCATGAACCAAAATTCGATCTTGAAATAAATGGATATACAATAAAACAAGTAATTTTGAATTTTGGATCTCAAGTCAATATCCTTCCATGAGAGACATGGATAAACATGGGCAAACCAAATCGACATAAGACAACTGATTGTCTTAAACTTATCGATCAAATATTCTGAGAACCTATTAGAATGTTAATGCGAGTGAAAACTTCAATAATGGGCATCTCAATGGCAATTGATTTTGATTTCATTGATTTAGTTGACAAAATACTTCCATATCCTAGTGTATCCAGAAGACCGTGGGGTTGGAGGATGAAACCAACTATATCACTAGATAGAGATAGAATCAAGCTTAAAAGAAACGATAAGAAAATTATTATCCCTCTAGAATCATGTGAAGGAAATATGTTAATCGAAGCTTGAGAAGAAGAAATGGAAACAAGATGACTATACCAAGTACTAAATGAAGATTTTGACAACATCATACCAAATGGTTTTGGTGAATTTTGATACGCTCACCTCTCTATTTTCCATAATTTTGACACATAGCTCTATGATTGGCTAGTCGAGAAATATGAATAAAAATCTAAAGAGTATTAGATGATTGAGGCAATCCCAACGATAAAAATCCAACCTTGTTACTCTATCAAAGCAACGCCTATTTTAAAAGAGAAGAATTGTAGAGGAACTTTGTCACTATAACACCCTCCTCTGACATCTACCCAAGTAACCAGCCAACTTGGGTAAACATGTGATGAGAAGTTACTATGATATGATGCAACCTCCTAAGTCACAGTAAGGAAGTGGAACCAGTAGAAACACACCATACAAACCTTCCACATCAGCAATAGGACTCCTAGGAACCATCCCAACCTTTCTGGTAACTAGCCCCTGGGTACCACTGATATTTTAGACCACTTAACCCCCAGACTCTCCCATGTTATGCGCATGCCAGCATCCAGAGGGCTCTGGATGCTCCCACAACATGGCATGCCAGTGTCCGAGGACTATTTTTCTCAGTGTTGTGCCAGTGTCCCCAAGATTTAAGCCACTTTTTGAGGCCCAAAGTTCACTACCCAAAATTGAATGACAGCTTCATAATAGAAAGATAACAAGGAAATGATGATACATATGCAATTACTTAAAAAATCCCTTGACTATACCCCTACTAGCCATCACATGCATTACATCAAACATATCACAAATATGTAATCTACAGGTGTAAACAACAGATCTAAGCATAGGGATCTCATACTTATCTAATAATAGCTAAGAAGTGTTTCTCCCATATCTCATTAGTTTCATTATCATATATTAGGTCATAGATACATTGTTCATTCATTTACAAGTAAAAACATGATGAAAGCCATGTATAGCCATTGTCATAAAACGTATACATAACCAACATAATAACAACATAAATACCAAGGAAATCACAACCATATGATTCACATATAAACCAATATAATACTCATGAAATAAAAAGGGGAAATAACCTCTTATTAATGATACAAAGGAAAACGAGTAGTGGGACTTTCATGAACCACCCGACTGTAGACATGGCTGAGCCAAAACACTCTTCATCCAGTCACCCCCATGCCATATTCCAAGCATGAAAGTGGGATCTCATAAAACACATAAATCCAAAACCATCCAGGGATTCTAGAGGCCAACCACCTCAACCCATCAAATAGTGATTCCACCTCATGGTCGAACATCACCAAAATCATCATCAAATTGGTCTTTTCCCAAGCCTTCTAAGGCTCCAGAATGTTTTTTCCAACCAAGGCTTCCAGGACTAGTAACTCAACTCACAAATTATTCTGGGATTCCAAAGCGTTTGTCTAACCAAGGCTTCTAGGACTAGTAACTCTACCCACCAAGGGCTTCCATAATAGTTGTCCAACCAAGTCTTTCAGGACTAGTAACTCAACCCAAGCTGTTACAAGACTTCTAGAGAGTTTCTCCAACCAGGGATTCTAGGAACTATTAACTCAACCCAAGCTAAAGGAAACATGAGAACCAACCATAAAAACAAAGAAATAAACCCACAACACCATGGCTATCTAGTAAATGGAAAGGCTAAGCGAATCCAATGTCAATCCAGGAAATCCTACATGCCAATGACAGATCATGACCAATAAACCACATGCATATTCCATGCACAAAATGAATAGTGAGGAAAACATACATGCAACTCGGTACCTGCAAGCCAAATCCACCGTAGTTTTCGATCCTGATGTCCTCTTGTGCTTTCCTACTCTTCCTTTGCCTTCTTGATCCAAACTCCAAGTATTCCACACCCTCCAAGGGTGCTCCAATAAAACTCTCTATGTTCAAGAATTAGAGAGAGAGAATAGAGAGAGAACTCCAAAGCTAAACAAACGAAAGTCAGTGTACTAATCCTTAGAAGCCTTTTTATTAATGAGGCCTCTATTTTCTTCATTTTCCATTATTTTCCTTCATTTTCCTCCTCACATGAAACCTGTGACCTTTCACCTCCATTTTCTCCTAATTTCCATTATTTTCATAAATAAATGTGCCAAAATACCATTTTCCTTTCCAAAGCCTTATCCATTTCCTTTGCCAATTGCCTTAGTCATAATAAGCCAAATTAGCACCCACACTAGGATGTTTTGCCCAACATTAAACTTAGAATAAGTGTTCCATCAGCCATGGTTATTATTTTTCCTTTATTAGCTTTTGTCACATGGAATTTTCACCAGGGTTGTTACAGAACCCTCCCCCTTGGGGGAACACTGTCCTCAGTGTTCAACAACACCTATAACCACAAACTGCTATAAGAAAAATATATTTCCATGGAGCTTTATAACTTAGCTTGTTACAATATTTACAATGATCATATTGCTGAGAAGCAAACCAACATGACAATATAACAAATATAACATCACAATGACATGCCACCCATACCTCTTATTGGAGCTTTATAACATAGCTCATGGTGGTATTTACATCCATATGCATATGTACATATATCATGCATCACCAAAACATGTACCAAAAGCATATACCAAAGACATATACCAAAACATCCGATCAACCAATGAATAAGGAAGGATACATAGCCACATCTAATTCTCCATCTCCCATATAGCTTCATCAGGCTCAAAGTGCTTCTGTTCCACCTTAACGTATCGATTTCTCAGTTCCAAAGCATAAGCATATTTCTCTGCAATATAAACTGAAGCTCCAACTGGAATTTTCCATCTAGTTCCACCTGTAATACATACTAGTCAACCACATGATCAACATATTTAACATACTTCTTAAGAAATAACACATGGAAAACATCATGGACTTTCATTGTCGTGGGTAGTGCAATTCGATAGGCTACTAGCCCAATCCTCTCAATAATCCTGAAAGGTCAACAAAACCTGGGTGCTAGCTTGACACATGATCTAATCCACAAGGATCTCTTCTTTGGCTTGGTACGAAAGTACACCTGTTCCCCAACATGGAACTCCTTGAACAACCTATCTTGATCTGCATAGATATTCTACCTATCCTATGTTGATTTCAAGTTTTTCTTGATTACCTGACATTCTCACTCCATGTCTGTCAGCATGTCCAGTCTAATCAATACCCTATTAACTAGATCGCTCCAACTAATGGGAGTATTTCAACTCCACCTATACAATTCATCAAATGGACTCATCCTCAAGGTACTCTTCCCACTTCTATTATTGATGCGTCACATACATCCTCAAAATGTCCTCCAATATCTTGTTGACCCTCTCAGTCTATCCATCTATCTGTGGATGATAAGTTGTACTAAAGGCCAACTTAGTGCCCAAACCTAAAAAAAAACTTCCTCCAAAACTTGGAAGTGAAATTTTCATCCCTATCTGACATAATCTTCTTTGGAACTCCATGCAATATAACCACATCTCTAATTAATAGCTATGCTACATCACTTGCTGAGAATGTAGACTTCATTGGAATCAAGTGTGCTACCTTGTCAACCTGTCCAACACTACCATGATGGAATCATGTTGTCTCACTATCCTTGGAAAACTTGTGATAAATTCCATGGAAATGACCTCCCATTTCCACTCTGGAATCCTAATCGGCTATAGAAGTCCACCTGGATTCTTACACTCTAACTTTACCTGCTGACAATCCCAACATCTAGCCACAAACTCTACTACGTCTCTCTTCAAATTGAGCCAATAATACGATTTCTTCACTGTTGTTAATGTGTTCTGGTATCCTAGGTGACCTCAATATGGTTTCACATGAAACTCTATCAAGGTCACCTTCTTGAGCTCACTGTTGTCTGGAACATATATCATGTCCCTAAATGTAACCAATCCATCTGCTGCGAGACAATAGTCCACATCCTATACACCTGCACCTGTACCTATACATGTACCACTACTTGTACATGTCCCTGTACCACTACCTGTACTACTACTTGTATATGTACATGTACTCTGGTGCAACCTGTGCACAATCTACATATACCTGACATCCTACTGACCTGCACACAAGATCCTATCCTGTAATTTTGTCCCATAGGAGCTCATAGCTGCTAAGTGATTTACTTGTATCCTCCTCCTAAGAGCATATACCACATTTTTCTCTTTAACTTTGATATAACTCATCTCAAAATCAAACTCTCTAATCGTGGCCAACCACTGAGCCTGCCTTCCATTCAGATTCAGTTGGTCAAATAGATACTGCAAACCATTGTGATCACTCATTAATACAAACCTCCTACCAAGAAGATAGTGCCTCCACGTCTTCAATGCATGTATGATCACTTCCAACTCAAGATCATGAGTGGGGTATTTTTGCTCATGCTCATTTAGTTTCCATGACTCATTGCATACCACTTATCCATCCTGCATAAGGAATCCACCAAATCCTCCCTCACAAGCATCTATGTATTCTACAAACTCTTTGTCCCAATCTGCAATCATTAACACCAGTGCATGTGTCAACAACTACTTGAGCTTCTCAAAAATAGTTGCACACTCCTCAATCCATTCAAACTTCTTACCTTTTCTCTCGAATGATGTGATAGGGTAAGAAGTTGATTATGAACTTCCTACAATATTCTACAAACCCCTTGAAATATCTTACCTCATCAACATTCCTGGGAGTTGCCCACTCCATGATAGCTCTAATCTTCTCTAGGTCCATTGTTATTCCATCCTTGGAAACCACATGTCCCAAGTAGTGTACCTCAATCTAAAAGAAACTCCACTTGCTGAGCTTAACATAAAATTGATGCTCTCTCAACAATCTCAACACTGCTACTAAATGCTCAGAATGGTATTCTTGATTTTTTTAATATACCAATATATCATCAATGAAAGTGATAACAAACTTGTCAAACCACACTTATCCACCATGTCAAGACTATCATAACTATAATTAGATACAGGGTCAATCAAAATAGAAATAAATTGATCACAAAGCTTACCGCCCATCTCAATGATAGATGCCTAATGTTATTCTTGTCTATTATCCAGTGCTGCATAGATATGAGGAACGCTACCACCAACATACCCAATGGTCTGGGCCTTCTATGCACTATATATCTGAGGCCTACTACCCTAATTCTATGGAAAATATCTCTTGTGATGATATTTGCCACAAGTCCAACACTGTATAGGCTTCCAGCCTACATATTTGTTCTTCTCCTCAGATCGATGTCCTTGTCCTTTGTGAAACATATTGAACTTCTTAGATGGTGTTTCATTCTCTTTATTACCTGAATCCTGAGGTATCACTTGTTTATTGTCCCATTTGCCTTTTTTCTTTTCATTACCTTTCCAATATAGCTTAGTCTCAAATTTGCGTTCGATTGTTCATAGAAATTCTTTAGCTTTCGGATGGCCACCTCCAATGATCTAGGCTCATCGAACTCAATCCTGGCTTTGAATGTCATTGGTAACCCACTAGTGAATCTCTGAATCTTGGCCTTCTCCTCCTTGAGGTAAGGCATATACCTCAGTAGCTCCAAGCACTTGCTAGTGTACTCCTCATCTATCATTGATCCCATATTTAGCTCATAGCATTATTTTTCCATGTCATCAAAGTATCTCTCTAATAGGTTACTTCTTCTTGAATAATCACTCGAACGCATTCCAAGTCAAGTCCTCCTCATGTATATCTCTAACATTCTTCACATCTTCCCACCAAATGTTTGTTTTTCCTTTGAGACTGAATTTAGCTATTTTGGCTTTCATGTTCTTTGAATAATCATGCAACTTGAAGAAATTGCTCATACCAAGAAACCATGCCTCTACATCTAGTGATTTCTTCATCTCTCTATCAAATTTATGTGGTTTTTCTTTCTTAAACTCATTAGGAAAATATCTTCCTATAAGGATGATAATGATGACAATCATAGTGCATGTCTAAACCAAAACTACAATAGTACCTATGTCCATCACCTCTCCTATCCAAAGTATCCAACAATCTTCCATCTATAACCGTGTCATCTCTATTTGACTTGTGACCACCATGAGACCTGCCCCATTAATTTTGTCCTCCTGCTCATGGCTGATCCAAAGTGGCCCCTATCACTGCAATTCTGACAAACTCTGAAGTATCACCGCATTTACCTCTGCTAGTTTCTCTTGTGCCTGTATGATTTTTTCATTATCTGCCTTACAACTCCATATTTCTTCTTTAAGCTTCTCAGTGTGTCGACCAAATCTAAAGAGTTCCCAACACCATGCTTCTCATGTAATTCATAGGAAGAGTCTCGGGAACTGTAGTATACCATCTTTCTAGTCATATTTAATATTCTTCCTACAAGGTATATCATGTCAGCTAAACCAAGTCACAATAAAACAACGTACCTTAGCATAATTTGGGCAGGATATGTCATCTACAAGATCAAAAAATCAACGTAATGCATGTATAACATAATCATAACATCATATAGAAATATAACTCATAAGCATATATTCATATAACCATCATTCTAGCTAGAGTACATTCATCAATACATGACCATGTCAACTACACATACCATGACCTCATGCATAACAAAAACAACCATACCAATGTACACTGACAATATGCAAGCATAAACATGTAACCAATCATACGCTCATGATGACACACTTAACAACAACACATTATTTCGCATGGTGGCACCACTATAACCAGGATTGGAATTTGACGGGGAAATTACTGTCATGGGGTGATTTTCTCGTTAAACACAGTTTAAAAAATTACAAAACCGTTATGATTCTGACTTGAAACTGTTATCACAAAACCTTCTCCTGACAGGCTATTGATCAGGAAGACCTTGAGTAATTGTTTCAAACCAACTTTTGGCTGAGGCTTAGCCTCCCCAACCTGAGAGGGCTCCCTCACTAGGTTAAAGATTGTAATAAAAGATTAGATGGCTAACTCTATGAAACAAGTAAAGGAGTATGAATGGTTGAAACATAGTCAATAAACATCCATTCGGCTTATGGAGCCAGAAAATGTTTAGTATGAAAACGATATTATCTTAACATGGAACTCAGGGCATCAAGAGTTCAATATATCAGTAACACATAAGAACATGTAGGAAACATAGTCTACAAATGCATGAAGTTAAAGCATTGCCAATGAGTTCTAAGTAACATACATTCATAGCACTGCAAATGAGGAAATGAGGACAGTCATAAGACAATCAAGCATTGAGCTCTCTTCTGAATCCTAAGTAGTAAAGCCAAACTCTATATTACATAAAAACACAGTCTTCTACAATGACACAATATGAGTGTTTTTCTCAAAAATTTCCAACCCTTGGTGCATTACACCTCTTGTCATATATAGAGTTCATTACAATCTTGGATTCCTTCCTCCAGCATGAGGGGAATTCGAATTTTACTTGACCTGACACCTATTGATAGTTAAACAAACTATTAATTACAACTAGCTATTAACTAAGAGTCCTAGAGACCTAATACAACTAGGAGTGCAACTCCTTATTATGTTGGCAACAACCTTCACTGTGGAATAAAGTAGGTTTTTGATAGCTGCTCCCTCTTAACTTCGAACTTGGTGATTTCCATAACCCCCCTACTGGCCTCCAACAGCTTCTCCTTCATCTGCCCTGAAAACTAGGAAACTGTCTCGTGCTCTATTCTAGCTGAAAACTAGGCGTTGGGACAAAGCTTGTTTCTCCTCATCAAAAATGTATTTTGCAAAACAGAAGGAGGCTTTTGTATATCACTATGCAGTGAAAAAAAATGTCTCTTTGTTTTTTTCAATACCTTTTCTACTGCCCAGAAACTATCTTTGAATATCAGGTGTAAACTGGAAATTATGATTTCTGAAAAATTGCTCCTACAGCAGTTTCGTAGCTCAAGTTGAGTCATAAAATTCTCCCAGCTCAGAATTAATTTGAAGAAACTGAAAGAGGTTTGTAGCTCAGTATGTTAGGAATACAAACCTCTTTCATTTTTCCAAAATATGCTTTCAATTGCTCAAGAGACCTCCTAGAATTTGACTACTTAAAACAATGTTTCTGTTAAAAAACGCTGCTTCAGTGATTTCGTAGCGCAAGGTTTGTTATGTGTATATGTATTCATTTCTTGAATTTACCTTTTTATTAGTGCTGAAACCTTCTCAATTGGTCTTCTTTCACCTCTATAGCAGCATGCTTCTTAAAAATAGCCCCCTTTTCTATTGAAGATTAATCCAAAGACAAAACTACAGCTACAACAGTTTCGTAGCGCATCTAGTGCAAATTCTGGGTTTTGCGCTACAAAAAATCCTAACTAAAAATCCCTAATTTCATAGCGCAGTTAGTGCATTTTATGAGTTTTTTGCTACAAAAACTCCTAGGCAATTTCGTAGTGCTTATCAATTTTGAAACAACCTAACACATGACACTTTTGAAATAATGTGGGATCTATGATAGGAGAAATAAGGTTGTTGACCTTTGTTTAATAATGGAAACAAGAATCCAACTCTATGATTTAGACTCTAAAACAAAACAATAAAAATGACTTGACCAAGACTAATATAAAACTTTGGAACCATACCAGTTGTCCAAAATTTTAGAGCCTTTTTTACAGTGATAATAATGGCTCCACTTGGGATAGTGTGCCCTTGTGGTACACTAAGAACCTACAATTCCGGTGCTTTATCCACTTATGATAGAAACAAAGATTTTGTTCACAATCATCCTCTTCAAACTTTTTGGGCCTTCAACTTAGGCTTAAGCTGGATGATCACTGTAGAAGAAAGAAATCTGTATCTACTGAAAAATGCTCAGTTAACCTACACTGAGCTTATTTTCACATTCCTAACAACCCTATCAACTTGTTACACTGAAATTTGTCACCATGACTATCTGCAGTTAATATGGTTCTATCAATAGTCATATTATCCTCCTTGTCAAGCCTCATACCTCTGCTCTGCATGTCAAACTTCAAAAAGAGAGAAAGTCACTTAAAAACATGTTTATCTATGGGTACGCAGGTTCTCTCTACCTTGCCTGTGTGTACGCATCCCAAACACACCGTACCTACGTACTTGTACGCTCTGTAAGCCAAAGGATGGGTGCGTACCCCTGTAAAGGTCAAAAGGCGCGAGTTTCATCTTTAAAAAGTTACTTGTGGTCACTTCTAGAGCCTTCTAGAAGAGTGTTTGACGTGTATTGAGCACCTCCTGATGGTTCATGCATCCCTATGATAGAGGAACTTATCCCATCAAGAGAGGAGCTACGCCATCCAAAAGAGGGAGTATCCCATTGATGTTGGAACTAAATAACTTCCTCTAGAATACTATAAATACAGGCCTTGGGCCAAAGGAGGAAAGGTTGAAAGCTGAACACTCTAAAGGGTAAATGCTGCTGGAATTAGGACTTCCATTGTTGACTTGTGAGGAGAGATCACTATCCTTCCTTGTTGCCATAGTGGGAGTGGGTGAGCTTGTCAAAATAGAGGAAATCTCTTGTTGGACCCTGGGAGGAGCTTGCACAACACCAAGGCTCAGGTTGTAATGGTTCCTTTTTGTTTCCTTAATACAAATAAGTCCATTCTTCTCAATGATTTGTTGTTAATGAATTATTTCATGTAATCCTTGGTCTATGTGATGAATATGCTTTGTTTTATGATGAATATTCAGGTGTTATGTAATAGTTTGCTTTGTTAGTGTATGCAGGTCTGAAAGTGAAGGAGGAGCTCATCTGGATCAGCAAGGTTGGACTGCTACAATAAGCGTTGGACCTAAGGTAAGATCGAAAACATTTGAATTCTCATAGAATAATGTGTGTTTAGAGAAGGATTGCTCTTGTTTGGTTTGTTTGTCACTAGAGAGTCTTAGACTCCTAGGAAGGTTAGATTTGTCCGCAAATGTAACTCTTTCCGCATGACAGGGTGTTTTAGGGCTGAAAAAATGACTAATCTCTCTTGTGACCCCTTGTGGAAAGAAAACAACAAGTGGGAGAATGTTGGGTTGTGTTATATTCTTTCCATGACTAGCCCACGTAGTTAATCAGGGGGTTAGAGGGGGGGCGGAGCCCCCACTTCATTACTGATTGTGTAGCGGGGGGGGATGGTTCACAGGGGGTTTGAGGCATACCCATAACCCCACTTTATGGGATTAGGGGCGGTGCCTCAGAAAATTTTGGTTTTGGACCCTATGTTAGGTTGGGCGGACCCACCTATGGTTTTGTGCATAATTTTCGCACATGATTTTGGACGTGATGGTTTTCAGTGCATGGTTTTGGATGCGATGGTTTTTTGGTCCATGGTATTGGATGCTTCAGCATGTATAAATATGTATTGTAACACTGAAATGAAAATAATAAAAAATCAAGCAGGTAGTCCCAATTTTGGGATCCAGGGGAAATATTTGTTCTTAAGTGTTTTATGTGTTATGCTCTTGCATTGTTTATTTTCTGTGTTTTAGAATTCGTATGTAGGTAATTTCTGTACGGGGTTAAAACCTACACAAGACACCCTCATGATCTTGGGTTCAGGATCTAGTACAGGAGATGGAGGGGAAGGTAGTGGAGGAGGTGGAGGCAAATATGAACCAACAAACTCAAAGACAGAACCATAAGATTCTGAAGAAGAGGAGGAGGACGAAGATGAAGAAGACATGGCTGACAAAAACATGGAATGGATGAATCAGGGACCATTGGCCCTCCTAGGTGTTTTGCATTGATGCCAAATCATTCGAAGAGGATGTTGACAAAGTATGACCTCGATAGAATAGTGAATGTAGAAAACCACTTGGACAACTTCTACCTGTAACTGTAGACACTCGAGGTACGACACAATGATGTTGCATGTAGATTGTTTCCATGTACTTTAGATGGCTGAGCATTGGTATGGTTTCATAACCTTCCTATCAATTCCATCCATAACTAGGGTATGTTCAAAAGGATGTTTTTGGAAAAATTTGTTGATGACAATACCCTTGCCATGTTGCTCAAAGAGTTGGGCAGTCTAAAGATGGAGTCAAAAGAGAAAGTGAAAGATTCTACTTAGATGTTTTTACGCATATTGAACAAGTTTGCAGTAGAAACAAAACCTCATGACGCCATCACTGTCGACTATTACATGTCTAAGTTGCCAAGCAGTATTGTGCAGTTCATCAAGTGAGCTATGAACCAACATTACTTGAAAATTGCTAAGAGGCAATCATTGTGGAAAAGGACCTGCTTGTGATTGGAGTCATCAAGGATGATGAACTAACAAAAGACTCCAAAGATACGAGAAGGAAGCTCGAGGTTGCTGCAAGTAAGGGGAAAAAAGAAACAAGTATCATTGAAACCCTTACTCATATTGTCAAGAACTTGAAAACCGAGATGTTTGAGTTGAAGTAACAAACAACGGAGACATCTACTAGCAGGAAACCTTCTAGACAATAGAAGAGGAGCATGTCATCAAGTAGCAATCGCTACCTAGCTAGAAATGTGCAGAGCTCCAGCTCAGTGTTCTAGACATACATGTTTGTGAACACCAAGTTCTGCTCATTTCATGAAGATCGTCACTCATAAGGGGCTTCTCCAGAATGGAAATGAGTTGTGGACTCGATGTGTGTTAATATGAAAAACACAGTAAATAATGTGCAGTGTCAAATGGAAGACGAATATGATAAGGAAGATGTTGCATCTGATGAGGCACCAAGAACTGGGTAGGTGATCAACATGTATCAATGGTTGCAATAAACACAGAAAACGAACGCTAAGAAGCAACCCCAAAGAAAAGTGATCAATAAAATCTCAAAAGTCAATGGGCTCCCCCTATTACTGGGGAGGTGCAAGAAAAGCTAAAACTACTAATGAGGAAGGCTGATCCACTAGCTGTCCCAAAGCATAATGCTCAAAGAAAGTTTGGGAAGATAGCTATAGACAAGAGTGTGTCCATGAGCAGTAAACTTCAAAACACTCTGCTAGATAGTACAAACATGAGTCTAACCCTAGACATCTCTATGATTTTACCTTCTCTTGATTAAAATATTGTGGAGGATATGAAGAAAACATGTGCAAACATCTCTTTTTTCGAGTTAGCTAAGATCTAAGGCTAGCGGGACATTTTGTTGCCCACATTTGTGCAAACATTCGCAGAGAACACAAACTCTACTAGCAAGGGAGCAAGCACATCTCTCGCTTCACTCACAACTATGCTCAAAACACTGTAGATGGAAGAAAAAAATTATGTTTTCCCTCCATTCTTACTTGTTTTTGAAATTTTTAACTACAATGTTCACAACTATTTGGTTGATTTTGGTGCATCAGCCAACATCATGCCATTCTCCATTGCTAAGAAGATCAATGTGAAATGGAGAAAGACATATGCACAAATGATCCAACTAGATCAAACATGCGTACCAACCATTGCTGAACTTCGTAATGTGATCATCTGATTATCTCATGATAGTCGAATTCACCAATGCATCAACATTGTCATTGTGGACATACTGGAAGCGTATGGCTTAATTCTTAGCAGAGATTGGTCCAACAAGTTCAATGGGTACTTTTCTACGGATTGTTAAAACTTATGGGTTACATACTAGGGCCAAAGAAATTAGATCTGGGTGTTATCCAAGAGATACATGAAAAATAATGTCGTTCCATCTATGGTGAAAATGAACCGTTGCCTTTCATGAAACTCATGTTTGGCAATTGCCTTTTGGAAACACAGTTGGGGTGTTATCTCACAGAGCCAGCTCCAACCCCACCAAACACGTAGTTGGGTCTCCTTCCTTGCCCAACTGATAGAAATGAAACATTTATAATACATTGTAACACTAATAGCAGTAGCAGTAGTAGTATTAGCAGTAGTACTACGACTTGTGGACCATATATTTTGATGCATCAGAGACACAGGATGCCTCTAGAGCCAAATGTGTCTCCATAGACCGAAATCACAGGAAACACTTGATCTCAAGCTGCTTGGAGTTTGAGTGCACGAACAACACTATTGAATATGAAGCACTCGTATTAGGCTTGCACAAAGCCATTAACCTCAATGTTGTTGCATTCAAAGTGGTAGGTGATTTAGAAATCATGGTACGAAAGGTAGGTAACACCATACAATGTTTGTCACCTCATCTCAAAAATTATCAACAAGAGGTATGGTGACTAATCTCTAACTTCCAAGCTTTCGATATCATTGTTGTGCCAAGAATGTGTAATTCAGATATCGACGCCTTAGCTAACGCAACTGCTAGGATGACACCGCTTAGGGATAATTTCACTGTTGAAATTTTGTATAAGAATTCTATCCTTGATAACATAACTTATCCATGCATTTTTTATGATGATCAACAGATACTACACTTCATGGCTAATGTTGATGTCTTCAAGGATGCAGTGATTGGCAAAGATGGGCATGAGCAGTCTCTGCAAGCTATAGCTAATGAAAAGAAAGGCAACCTCATCTCCAAGGGTGTGGTATCTCTTGAAAATCTATACGACTTACAAGACCACTTTGAAGGGCCAAGGAATAGCAAAACCCTAAATTCCACCATGATGTATGAACATACCAACTTGGGAACGAAACAAGATCCAAAGTTCATCAATCTCGGTATGTCTTGCACACAGCAAGAGTGGTAAGCCTTTATCCACTTGTTCAAACAGTACTGAGATGTGTTCTTGTGGACATACAATGATATGCAAATGTATGACATGTGAATAATCCAACATGTGATTCCGATCAACGAAGGGGTCAAGCCATTTCAGTAGAAGCTGAGAAAAGTACATTTGTCACTTGAACCCCTCATACAAAAAGCATTGACTAAGATGTTGGATGCACGGATCATTTACAGAGTTCATCATTCCATGTGGGTTTCTAACTTAATTCTTGTACATAAGAAGTCTAGGGAGATCCACTTATGCGTTGATTTCTAAAACTTGAACCACACCTTGGACAATGACAACTACCCTGTGTCGTCAATGGAGCCTATTTTATAGACAGTATCTGGAGCAGAAATGTTTTCCTTGCTCGATGATTTTTCGGGATAGTTCTGGTGGTGGAACCTGATAGATTGAAAACTACCTTTTGTACCAAGTGGGGTTCATTCACCTACAGGAGAATGCCATTTGGGCTCATGAATGTAGGTGCAACCTTTCAATGTGCCATGGACATCACCTTGCATGGACTTATCGGACAGAGCATAATGGTGAACCTTGATTATGTGAAAATATGGGATATCCTTGAATCTGAAAAAGAGTGTATTTGCAGTGTCTGAGGGGAACCTCCTTGGGCACATCATTTCCAGAAGTGGTATCAAGGTTTATCTCGACCTATCTTGGACAATTACATAGATTCCTCACCCAGCCGACAAGAAAGCGATGCAATCCTTCTTAGGAAAGATTAAATTCCTCGGGAAGTTCATCTTAGATTATGCGTAGATAGTGAAACCTATGCTCCAACAACTCACTTTCTGCAGTACTCACTTAGAAGGATGAGATGAACTGTTGGTGTCCCAAATTTCCCTATTTTTACCCCATTTCTATAAACATTAACCTCTATTTTATCTCAACTTAAACCTCTCTTTCCCACCCTAGTCCAAGATAACTACTTATTCTAGCATATGCTTTGTATTTTACATTAAGATTTATTAAAGTGCTTTATTAATCATTTTTACATAGATTTCATGCCTATTAGGCACCTCCTGTAACTTATGATAATTTCCTAGAAGTAATTGAGGAACTTAGTATTAATTATGAGTTAGTATGATCAATGCAGGCAAATTCCTGCACTGCCACGATGATTGGTCTGAGATTTCTGTGAGATGAATCTTTCCATGTAGACATTTTGATCCATAAATTCGAGTTCGGTTGCTGATTAACTGAGGATGTATATCGGTGGTGTACAATCAAGGATGTTTTCCAAGGATGGTCTATGGCCAGTGGAGTACACATTCCATTATAAATGTTAGCCGATTTTGTAATGTTCGATTGTTAGTCTGTTCAGCCAAAAGGCCTAAATAACAAAATGACTGTAATTAGTGGAATACAGCTAAGGCCGAAAGGATGTATAAAATATAAATTGTAAGTAGAACTAGTTAGTGATCCTTAGACTGTAATTTCATTTTCTATGTAATCTAGTATCGCCCTCAACTTTGGGGTGGACTTGCACTACTATGTACATTTTCTAATCAAGTAATACAAGGAATCTGCCATGTTATTCATGCACTATGTTTAATTTATCTTTGATGCATGCATGAGTGTTGAATCTATTCGTTTCTTAAAAGGGAAACAAGCAGGTTGGCTAGGGCCCTTGTGCTTTCGTTATTCCGAAAGGATGTGTGGATATTTCCCTTTGCAGTTATGTGGTGTGAATAGTTTTATATTTGTTTCTAAAGTTCTGATATAAATCTTTTTCAGAGTTAAGTGTGAAATGGATCTATGGCTTGGGATTTAATTGTTGGCATTATGAATTCTGGTTTGGTACTATGGCACAGGTGCTGTACTTGACGGTAACTCACTCTAGTGGCAGATCTTAGTTCAGGCACTCGGAAAGAAGAAAAATACATATACACAGGTCCATCTGGACGAAGACGCATATACACGTGGGCTACACATTACAAAAGAGCGTATATGTTGGGGACTTACTCTTGGTCCATGGTAGTTAGTCTTTGGTATTTGAATCTATGGTTTTGGACCATGGCGTCTCGTCAGATGTGTTGATCCCAAGTTTTTGGTTCATGGTATTGAAATGTTATGGTTTTGGACCGTGGTTTTATGGAAGGCCTAAGACTATAAAAGAGGAAGGAGATCTTGTGGCAAAGGATCATCGGAATTATCATTGAAAATCTGATAAAGTGGTAGATCTGGAATACTGGTAATCGGGTTATGGTGTAGATCTAGATCTGAATGAAGGAGGAACCTCAACGGAAAGAGAAGGATAAGTTCTATTGATGGGTCAAAATCTTTAAGCTTTAATGATAGTATCTTTGTATGACTTTGGTCTGTTATATGTGGCGCTTGCTTGATCTATAACACTGATAATCTTGGTTAATTAGCATTCTGAATATCTGAAAGAGCGAATTATATTTTATAGATCTATACGCAGGTTCAGTGAAGCTAAGGTGCGTATACACGCTGGTTCAGTGAATAAAAATAGCGTATACGCAGTTTGTTCCAAACACAGAAGTGTATGCACGCATGTTACAGGTTATTGAAATAGCGTATATACTCTAAGTTGTGATCTAGCTTCTTTTGTTTATTGCTGCTGTGTTATGGGTTCATATTTTGGTGTGTGGTTTCTGGTACTGTGTTTTGGGTATAGTTGTCAAAGAAGTATCTACTTGATTCATATCTAATTGGTGGAAAGGAGATTGGTTGACGGACAAATTCTTGATGATTGATTGATGTTCATGAATCTAGTCTGAAAATTTATGAAACGTGGCCCCTGGAAGAAAGAGAAGGTTGTAGCCTTCTGTAGGCCAACACCTACGTGCTAGTATCTTGGCTAGTGCAAGAGCTAAAGGGGGTTGTAGCTCCCTTCCAGGAGAAGCTGGAGAACGAGAGAAGGTTGTAGCTCTCTGCAGGTTGCAACCTGCATACTGGTAAAGGACTGCACTAGTACATTGTAAAAGAAGTTTCTAATTTAAAAGAAGATAGAGACAAATTGCAGCAGGTGGTTTTCACCCACATTGGGTTTCCACCTTATATCTTGTGTTCTTGTGTGTGGTTGTCTTTCTGCTCTGTTTTACTGTCTCTGGCTACTAGTTATTTGATTTTGCAACACAGATTAACAATCATCATCAGAAAGATAAAGTAAATTAAAAGGTTTCTTTGTATACGTTGGTTTCCTTCTGCATAGTTGCGTATAGATGCAGATTTAACTAACTGAAGTAGCGTATATCATTTGTTTTTGAAAAAGAATATTTGACTAGATAATACTGATTCACCCCCCACTCTCAGTATTATTTCCAACAATTGGTATCAGAGCAGGTCCTTTAGAAGTGCTTGATTGCTTGAAGGAAGATATTTCATCATGAGCAACTACGAGAGGGAAGCATCAACTAGGCCACCGATTTTTGATGGGACAAACTTCGTATATTGGAAGGTAAGAGTTACTGCCTATCTTCAATCTCTTGGTATAGAAGTCTGGGATATCATAGATACAGGGTATACTTTTCCATCAGCAACTCCTACAAATCCGGCTAAGAAGAAGAAATATGAAACAAATGCAAAGGCGGTCAATACTCTATTAGGATGCCTATCTCAATCAGAATTTGTCAAGGTAATGTAGTTTAAATTTGTAAAAGAGATATGGCACAAGATTGTTTTGAGCTATGAAGGAGATGATCAGGTAAAACGAGCAAAACTTCAAACCCTTAGGATTCAGTATGAAAATATCAAGATGTATAATGATGAAAGTGTGGCTAATTATTTTCTTCATGTAGATGAGATTGTTAATTGTATGAAAAAATTGGATGAAGAAATAAAAGATGCTATTGTGGTTGAAAAATTTCTAAGATCTTTGTCCTCTAGATTTGAATCTAAGGTTTCTGCTATAGAATAAAAGGAGAATTTACAAAACCTTAAAATGTCACAGCTACACATAATTCTAACTGCTTATGAAATGAGGAAAGGAGGTCCATCAGATAGGAGATTAGCTGCCTTCAAGGCTTCAGGCAAAGGAGAGTACTATGAGTTAGGACACGTGTCAGAAGAAGAAGAAGAATCAAATTTTGTCGGAAGTCTTCAATGGGGTACTGGAAGATTCAGAGGTAAGTTACCTTTCAAATGTTTTGCTTATGGAAGAGTATGTCACAATGCTTCCAAATGTCCTCATAAGGATAATATTGACAAGGGGAAGGAACCTGTTAGATGGAACAAGAAACAAAATTCAAATAAGAAAAGTTATTACACTCATGAAGATAGTGATGGACTATCAAATAGTGATGATGATGAACGAGGTAATCACTATAAACATTTAATGGCATTTGAAGATGATGATTACTTGGATGCTATAGATGTGGATGGTTTTTATGAAGAGATTTCTAGACTCAAAACATGTTTAGAAGAAAATAATGTGATCATTGATACTCTACAATTTCAACTTGATGAAAAGAAAAAAAAAATGAGAAGTTAGAATGTGAAATGTTGGCCTTAGAAAAAAAATTGAGAAAACAAGGCCCTTAACTTAAATTGGTTAAAGGATCTGAAACCTAGATGAGATTATCAATGTGCAGTGTTCCCCTCTAATCAAGACAGGTCTGGGGTATAATGGTGAAACATCTCAAGCTTCCACCTCCAAAAGTTATCTTGAAGCAGCAAGAAGGAGTGAGCAAAAGCCTAATGGAAATCATCAGGTAAATCAGGGACAGTCTTCATCTAGAACGAACAAAGACTATCAAGAAAATCAGGGGCAAGCTACCTTAAGGACAAACAGAAGCTACAACCAACCTCAAGTAAAATCTTCCCAATTTTCTTCAAGAATGGATGACAATCGAAACTACAATCATCTGGCTGGTAGATTTGATAATCGCAAAAGTTTCTTCAATGGCCAATGTTTCTCTTGCCATAACTTGTGTCACAAAGCAGCTCAATGTGTTGCCTATAAGACAATCATGACTAGAGAAGTTCGAAAACAAAGAAGTATGACTGGGATTACGAAAAGGACCTATAACATCTTTTCGGTGCTTGAAAATGAAATTGAATGTTCTATTTGTAATAACTTCGGTCATGAAGATTCTGAATGCAGGAGAAGGTTTCGGAAGACAAAGGAACAAACCTCAAGCACCAGAACATGGAGAATAAAGGAACCACAACCAGAAAGATGTGGGATAGCTTTCTATGCAGAAGGATTGGAAAATCTATGGTACATCGACAGTGGATTTTCGAAGCATATGACAAGTGATAAAGAAAAACTTGAATCATATACTGCTTTAGAAAAGGGAAAGAAAGTTTCTTTTGGAAATGATACCCCTGCAGCCATAAAAGGAAAAGGCACTGCTCAGTTGAAAGAAAAGGTCAAAGTTGGAAATGTTTTATATGTTGATGGCTTGAAGCATAATCTATTGAATGTCAGTCAGATGTGCGATAATGGAACCGAGGTAATATTTAGATCAGATGAGTGTAGTGTTCATGATCTTGATACAGGAAGAACAGTGATCAAAGGCAGAAGAACTCCAAATAATTATACATATTTGAGGAAGGACAACAACAATGCTATTTGAGCAAGGATGATGAACACTGGTTATGGCACCGGAGGTTGGGGCATCTAAGCTTTTCACAAATAAGGAAAGCATGCAAATACCAGGCAGTTCGTGGTCTTCCAGACATCAAAATTCAAGACAACACCATATGCAAATCTTGTCAGTTTGGTAAGCAAACTAGAACTAACTTCCATGAGAAGGAAGGATCGGCCTGCAGGCCTCTTGAGCTAGTCCATACAGATGTATGTGGTCCATTTAGGACAAGGTCGCCTCAAGGAGAAGAATACTTTATATTATTCATTGATGACTTCTCCAGGATGGTTTGGTTAGGACTTATGAAGCACAAAGAAGCATTCGAAAAATTCAAATCCTTCAAAGCCTTGGTTGAAAATGAATCAGATTACAAAATTAAGTGCCTCAAGTCCGACAGAGGTGGCGAGTTTACCTCAAATCAATTTTTTTATTTTTGTGAAGATCATGGAATAAGAAGGGAATTCTCTACAACTATGTCTCCTCAGCAAAATGGAGTGGTGGAAAGGATGAATAGAACAGTCCAACAAATGGCTCGTGCTATGCTTGATGAGTTTGGAACTCCCGCAACCTTCTGGGGTGAAGCTGCATTTGCTGCGGTTGTTATTCTCAACAAAACAAATGTTCGAGTAAACAACACTCAAACTCCCCATGAGCTCTGGTATGGTGAGACTCCTTCGGTAAAGCATTTCAAAATCTTTGGAAGCAAATGCTATATTAAGAATACTGATGAAGAGCTTGGAAAACTTGAACCTAGAGCAGATGAAGGCATTCTCCTTGGTTATTCTCCCACAGCAAAGCATATAAGTGTTACAATAAAAGACTTGGAAGAATTGTTGACAGTATTGATTTAGTGGTTGATTAAAAAGGATACATTCCTAGGAAAGTAAATTATGAAAATATCGAAGAGGACGAAGACTATCCTCAAAATCAGACTGATGATGAAGAAGAAAACTATGAAGAAGAAACCCATGAGGAGCCGAAGGAACAGATAAGGATAGAAGAAAAGACTCCTTCTAGGTATGTTCAAAAGAATCATCCAGAATCACAAATTTTGGGGAAAAAAGAGGCTGGCGTACAAACAAGAAGAACAATTGCAGAAGCCTCAAGCTATTTGGCATTACTCTCCTCCACTGAACCACAAAATGTAAGGGAGGCTTGCAAAGATGAATGCTGGGTCAAGGCAATGGATGAAGAACTTGAACAAATCTAAAATAACAACACTTGGGAGTTGGTTCCTAGACCAAAAGATAAGAATGTCATAGGGACAAAATGGATCTTCAAAAACAAGTTGAATGAAAATGGGGAAGTAATTAGAAACAAGGCCAAACTTGTTTGTAAAGGGTATGCTCAACAAGAAGGAATAGACTTTGAAGAAACCTTTGCTCCCATTGCTAGACTTGAGGCCATCCGAATGTTCCTTGCTCTCTCAAGTTTTCAGAAGTTCAAAGTATTTCAAATGGACGTGAAATCAACTTGAATGGAGACTTAGAAGAAGAAGTGTACATTGAGCAACTAGATGGTTTCATTCTTGGGAATGATCCAAATCTTGTATGCAGACTAAAAAAGGCTCTCTATGGTCTTAAATAAGCTCCAAGGGCTTGGTACTATCGTTTGGACAAATATCTTCATCAACAAGGTTTTTCAAAAGGATCAACAGATGGCAATCTTTATATAAAAATTGAAAATGACAAATTGCTAATACTTGTTGTGTATGTAGATGACATTATATTTGGCAGCAATGAAGAAGATATGAGTCAAAGCTTTGCCTTGGTGATGCAGAAGAATTCGAAATGTCTTTGCTTGGAGAACTGACATACTTTCTTGGATTGCAAATCGAACAAAATGAAGGTGGTATCTTCTTGTCTCAAACCAAGTACCTCAAGCAGATTTTGAAGAAGTATGGCATGGAAATTCGAAACCAGTATGCACCCCTATGGTTACAGGATGCAGTCTCAGTGCAAATGATGAATCAACAGCAGTGCATCAACCAACCTATAGATCCATGATTGGAAGTCTACTTTATTTGATAGGTACCCAACCAGACATCATTCATGCAGTGGAGATAGTTGGAAGATTTCACGCAAATCCTAAGGAAACTCATCTTCAGGCAGTAAAGAGAATTTTCAAGTATCTTCAAGGAACTCAAAACTATGGCTTATGGTATCCTAGAGATACAGATCTCAATCTTCATGCTTATACAGATGCAGATTGGACTGGAAGCGTGGATGACAAAAAGAGCACAAGTGGTGGTGCATTCTTTATGGGTTCCAGATTAGTATCTTGGTTCAGCAAGAAACAGAGTTTGATTGCTTTATCTATAGCTGAAGCGGAATATGTAGCTGCTGCATCTTGCTGCACTCAACTCCTTTGGATGATGCAGAACTTGCAGGACTTTCAAATCACTTGTACACCACCTATCTCCATCTTATGTGATAATACAAGTGCAACCAGCATTTCAAAGAACCCAGTCATGCATTCAAAGACAAAGCACATACTTATCAAGTATCACTTTCTCAAGGAACAAGTGATTGAACAAAAGGTCAAGTTGGAGTATGTTCCTTCTAAGGAACAAGTTGTTGATATTCTCACCAAACCTTTGCCCAGGGAGACCTTTGAATACCTCAGGCAAAAGATGGGAGTAGTTGATGCATCATCTTGCTGTTAAAACTTGTCTATTTTAGAGAAAAATGGGTGTGCGCAAGTTGCTTGAGGAAGATCCGCGTACATACACCGGTTTGTCAGAGATAGTCGCGTATATGGAGGCTTGATGGATATCAGTAGGGACAGGCTCTAGTTGAAAATAGTCTGATATGGGTCTGACAGAGACCATCTGGCACAAGTTCAGGGGGAGCAGATAAACTTCTAATGATGCATTGTTGGCATTATGTTAGAAGCTTTTGGTTCTAGTTCACAGTTGTTGTTGGTTTCAGGTGGAATGAAGGCAGAGAAAGAATAGAAGGAAATTAGGGTTGCTGATCTGAATGAGCTTGCTTATAGTCAGGGGGAGCATGAACATCACACTTCAATAGAGCAGAGATTTCAGCAGGTACTCAGGGGGAGTATGGGCAGCAGAATGTTTCTCTAGGAAAGAGATTATCTTGGTTTGCCCTTTTCCCTTGATGTCAAAGGGGGAGAGTGATTGGTTGTTGTTGCCATCAAGTCCAAAGGGGGAGATTGTTGGCATTATGATACATATGTTGTACTTGATGGCACCCCACTCATCTCAGATGATAAATTATAGTGCAGCAAAGTTCACGGAATTTTATGCAGAGAAAGGTTTATTTCATGTGGAGAAAAGTTCATGGAATTTTATGCAGAGAAAAGTTTATAAAAGTGTATTTCATGTGGAGAAAAGTTCACGGAATTTTATGCAGAGAAAGGTTTATTTCTTGTGGAGAAAAGTTCACGGAATTTTATGAAGAGAAAAGTTTATTTCATGTAGAGAAAAATTCACGGAATTTTATGCAGATAAAAGTTTATTTCATGTGGAGAAAAATTCACGGAAGTTTATGCAGAGAAAAGTTTATTTCATGTGGAGAAAAGTTCACACACTTTCATGGTTGGTTCATGGTATTAGTCTGACAGTTTTTGATCCTATGGTTTTGGTCCATTGTATTGCATCCAAAAGTGTTGATCCCAAGTATTGGGTTCATGGTATTGTGTTATTATGGTTTTGGACCGTGGTATTGTGAAAGGCCTAAGACTATAAAAGAGGAAGGAGATCATTTGGAAAAGAATCATCTGAATTGTTATTGAATATCTGATAAAGTGCTAGATCTGGAATATTGTGATTGGTTTATGGTGCAAATCTGGATCTGAATAAAGAAGGAACCTGAGCGCAAGGAGAAGGATAAGTTCTATTGATGGGTCATAATCTTTAAGCTTGAATGATAGTATCTTTTGTTCTGGGTTCAGATTTGGTGTGTGGTTACTGTTACTGTGATTTGGATACAGCTGTCGGAGAAGTGTCTACTTGATTTAGTGCTAATTGGTGAAAAGGAGATTGTTTGATGCAGAAATTCTTGATGATTGATTGATGTTCATGGATCCAGTTTGAAAATTTATGAAACGTGGTCCCTAGAAGAAAGAGAAGGTTGTAGCCTTCTGTAGGCTAGCACCATACGTACTAGCATCTTGGCTAGTGCAAGAGCTAAGGGGGTTGAAGCTCCCTTCCAGGAGAAGCTGGAAAATGAGAGAGGGTTGTAGCTCTCTGCAGGTTGCAGCCTGCGTACTTGTAAAGGACTGCACCAGTACAATTTTAAAAAGAAGTTTCTAATTATAGAGAAGATAGAGACGAATTGCAGCAGGTGGTTTTCACATACATTGGGTTTCCACCTTATATCTTGTGTGATTGTCTTCTGCTCTGTTTTACTGTTTCTGGTTATTGGTTATTTGATATACAGATTAACAATCAACATCTGAAAGATAAATTAAATTATAAGTTTGCATAGTATACGCGGGTTTCCTTCTACATAGTTGCGGGTTTAATTAACTGAAGTAGCGTATATCATTTGGATTTGAAAAAGGAATATTTGACTTGATAATACTGATTCACCCCCCCTCTCAGTATTATTTCCAACACCCTTCTAGGCAATCCCAAGAGTTGGCACAACTACCAAGATTTAGTGAACGAGAGGGAGAAACTATCAAAATGGGAATGCTTATGGTCTTATTTGGTACAGGAGGAGATAAGGCAGAGCACTAGAGATGAGACCTCATCCAAGTGTGAGGATGAGAAGAATTTTACCCTGGATGGAAAGGAAAATAAGGGAAAGCAAAGAAATCCCAATCCAAACCAGAGTCCAGTCAAGGGGGAAGAAGAAAGACTTGTCCAAAATCAAATGCTTCAATTGTCATGAATTTGGGCATTATGCCACGAAGTGTCCACACATGAAGATAAGAAAGAAGACCTTAGGAAGAGTGGCAGGTGAAGCCTTGTCTTCACAATTCGAGCTTGATTTCACCCTCATTGCATGCATGGTGAGCACAGTGATGGGTAGTGTATGGTACTTGGAAAATGGTTCATCATTCCACATGATGGTTAACAAATAATTTTTCAATGACTTGGAGGAGAAATACCTCCATATGTACATTGATATGGGAGATGATGGAAGGAATAGCATGACTGGTATTGGTACAATTACTTTTCAAAGGGATTTTGGCTCCCCTCTCAAACTCAAGGATGTCATATTTTGGGTCTAAAGAAAAATCTTGTCTCAATTGCTATGTTGGAAGATCATAGTTACGATGTGATCTTCAGCAAAGGGAAAGAATTCCTTAGACACATAGACACGGGAAAAGTGAAGTGAATCAAGGTTCGTGTGAAGAACATGTACAAGCTATATGTGGAAGATTGTGTTGCATTATGTACAAAGGAAGACAAGGTGCAGAATCGCAATGTCAGTGAACTATGGCATAGAAGACTTGGTCATTTACATCATGTCACCCTGAATATTATGCAATAGATAACCACAGGCCTCCCCAAAGGATCACTTGATCAACAAGATAGATGCAAAGGATTTACCTTGGGGAAGTACACAGAAGCCTCATTCCATGATCGGGACAACAAAGAAAATGTAGTATTTGAAAGGATCCACTCTCATGTCTATGGACCTTTCTCAATAGCCTCCACTATTAGGCACAAATATTATGTTATATTTGTATATGACTTATCACGAAAGTATTGGATCTTCTTCATGCAGAAGAAGGATGAGACATTCTACAAGTTTTTATAATTCAAAGCATTGGTAGTGAAGGAAATCGACAATAAGGTAAAGGATATCATGTGCGATAATGAAGGTCAATATGTGTTAATGAATTTAAAAAAAATTGTGCAAAAGAAGGCATTTGACAGGAGTTGATAGCACCCCAAAACCCATATCAGAATAGGGTGGCTAAGAGAAATATTTGTGGGATCAGTGAGGGCAATGTTGCATGACCAAAGCTTGCCACTGCATTTGTGGGCAGAGGCATGCAACACAACATTATACTTGCAAAATGGGAGTCCTCATTAGATTCTAGGAATGATTACACCGGAGGAGGTTTTCCAAGGGAGAAAAATGGATGTGTTTCACTTCAAGATCTTTCGAGCATCTATTTATTGTCATGTCTCCAAAGACTCCAGGAAGAAGCTTGAGCCAACAAATTAATTGGGGGTATTTGTGGGTTACACTGAAACTTCTCACAATTACCATGTGTACCTTCCATCTCTCAAGATGATATTTGTTCAAAGAGATGTGAAGTTTGATGAGGAGAAGGCAATGAGATGTTCTCTTAAGATGGAGCTTCAGTTGCAACTAAACAAGGATATTTTAGCTTCAAAGGAGGAACCTCAGGAAGTTCTGGAGTAGCCACAAGTTGAGGATCTGAGAGTGGAGACATCCACTCAAGAAGAAACATCTAGAGAAGGAAGAAAATGAACCAGAGAAGATGAGAGGCTAATGCATGATGCTAGAAATACTGTGGGAGCACCGAATTCTTAGCATAGGCAGAGAAGGTCACCAGATCGATACAATGGCTACATGGCTCTAATAACAGAGTTGGTTGAGACTGAGCCATCCCATTTTGAGAAAGCAGTGGAGAAACCAGTATGGGTTGATACAATGGTTGAAGAGTATGGTTCCATTGTCAAAAATAGTGTTTGGGAAGTGGTCCCAAGACCAACAGACAAATCAATGGTGGGTTTAAGATGGCTTTCCAAGGTAAAGAATGCAATATATGGAAGCATATTGAAGTATAAGACTAGATTTGTGGCCAAGGGATTCTCTCAAGTTAAGGGAATAGACTATGAGGAAACCTTTACACCAGTTGCAAGGTTTTCATCCATTAGATCTATACTTGCTTTATCACCACAGATGGGGTGTGTTAGTCCCTTACAATTTCCTAGGTTGAGGAGGAGATTGAGAAGGGTAACCTCAAACCACTTCAGCTCAGTAGCTAGGCCTACTAAGCAAGAGAGGGAACTCTCAAAGTTTTTTATTAGTTAAATGACTTTAAAGCAATAAGTTTTAGGCTAGATATGTATGATTGTTTGTGTGTTGGTGAATTTTAGATTTTAGGGTTTGCTGGACTAGGGTTTGGAGCTAGTGATTAGGTTTAGGCTTTAGGAATGGAGAAGAAAATATAGAAAGTAGATAGGTAAGGGCATGGTGTACTTGGAATATTGTCAATTTAGTATAGAATAGAAATTTTATAAGAGACTAATGAGCATAAGCAAATAAGAGTTCATTATCTTTTAGAAGACATAAACACAACTATGAAAACCATATAAACAAAACTTGAAATAAACAATCTTGTCTATTTAACTGCATGGTATCCATAGAAAGAAGAAAAAACATGTGGATAAATATGGTCTAACCATTAGAAAACAAATAGAAATAAGAACAAACACCATGAACTCACTAACCTAGAGTTCCTTAAAAATAGTTGCAACTTTATTTGTATTAGCTGAGAAGATCATTACATGCAAGCCTCCTCCACAAAAGTCCAACCCTTCTCTCTGAAAGAGAAATGATACATATATACTCACTTAGACTACTTTCTCACCTTCAGGAATGAAATTCCTAGGTGGTGGAACTGACTCTGAGATTCTCTCAACCAACAGGAGAGAGTGAGAAGGTGAAACTCAAACACTTCTTGGAGACTTTGTTTAGGAGTTTGCTTCCTTAATGAGACCTATTAAACATCAAAAACAACCTATCATGTACATTTATCCATTCCTACATCACCTATCCTTGAAAAAAGTTCCATTACAGAAAGAGTTTTGACTTTGACCAAGCCAAACTGAAAGCTAGAAAAATTACACAAAGAAATTTACAATTAAAAACACACGAAATTGCAAAAGCGCGGCACCAACTTTGAGATCACTTTCAGTTATCTTCCTGAGGTCCAAATGAAGATATGAGAGAATGGTCAACTATATTTTCAAGTCTAGTTTCCAGAACACCTTTAATTTTTTTAATGACCCATGGAAAGGCCTTAAAAATCTATTCTCCTAGGGTCGCTCCAGGAGCACAACGCATATCAAAAAAGGGTCCGCAAAGCTAGTTTTTGGCCACTTTTTTCCACTTTTCTCAAATCTAAGCCTCCTCTGGAAAATATAAGGAAATGAGATTTTAGAGGATAGAAACAGCTTTCCAAAATTTTAAAATTTTCCTAAAATTGATGCCTAAGGAAAAATCGCAACGCCAACTGTTGATTTTCTGAATTAGGCCTCAAAATTTGCAAAAAACAAAACTTATAAAATTTTTCTCAAAATTGGCCAAGAGCTATAAAATGATGCATGTTAAGCCCTCATATATGCTTCAGCAAGCATATCCATGTTTACTTCATCTTTTTGGTCCTTTTGGGATTCTTTGAGCTTGTTCTCCAACTGCTTGACCTTGACGTTACAAATCATGTTTTGAGCCTAGTAATGGTGCGTCATGTGCCTTAGTAGCTGATTGTCTCTATTTTCCTTCTGTAGAAGCTTCTACAAGTGGTCATTTACCCTATTGAGCCAGTACTCCTTGTCTTGACTAGCCTCTAAAGCAATTAATCCTCTAGGTCTAGCTCTTCATTTGACAAAATATGTTCTTATTCTTCTTGTAATGCCTTCTTAAGCCCTTTTGTTCTTGGCCTTTTTCTCTTACCATTCCCTTGTGTTCCTTCAGGCTCATTTGTCTCCATGACTACTTTTCCCTTACTGACCTTCTGAAATAGTTTGGTTTACTCTTTCTCCATGATCAATTGTTTTTCTTTGAATTGACTATTTTCCTATTCTAGGAATGAGATGATGTATCTTGCTCTTTCCATGTTGACTATGAGTTCCTTGATCTGATAATCTTTGTCTCTGATCATCTGCTACATGCTAGAAGCCTCATCTTCTACCTCTAAGTCAACCAACTCAAACTCATGCTCAACCATGTCCTTATCCTGCATTGATGGTCCCTGTTTTGCTGATGTAGAACGCTTGGCCCCTTTCTCACCATCAGAAGCAAACACAAGCCTCTTTCCTCTCTTGTACATCCTAGTCACCTCAGGTTTAGGTGCTTTAGGAACCTCCTCTAATTTTTTTGATAACCCTACTTCCATAGGATGTGTTGATGTGCCTTAGTGATGGCTTGGTGACGTAATCTCATTTCATTTTTGAAACCCTAGATGATACGAAAGGGGAAAAACAGTGAGGGATGAGTGAAAAATAAAATGATGGATAGGTGGAGTGGAAAAAATGGCAAGGGAAATTCTAGGAGGTGAATATGGACAATGAGAAACTTATGAAAATGAAATGGGGTGGAATGAAGGAAAGGAGTTTGTAAAAAATGAAAAATAGAGTTTTTAGGAAAACTATCCAAATTCTTTAGGAATGAGCTAGGGTTTCACTTTTAGTGAAGTAACTTAATGTTTTGAGGTTGGTTCAGTGGTTCATATAGCATATTAAACATGTGTATAGGTGTAGGAGGAGATTTTACATGTTTAACATATGAAAACTAGACTAGCCATCATCAACCCTATCATCATTTCATGGCAAATTCACTAAAAACCATAAATGAAGAAATCTTTGGCTTGAATTAATCTTGCAAAATAAAAATGTGAGCAAGATGGTGTACTTACTTGTGGATGAGCTTAGGATTGCAAGAAAATAGGTGATCAAGCTCAAAAATTCAATTTGGGTGAGTTTCGGGCAAATTTGACGTACTTTGTCCCAAGCACATTGCAGTTTTCCTAAGTGCATTGCCCAAGCGTAGCACAATGTTCCTGAGAGCAGCGCTGGCCTCCCAAGCGCAGCGCAGTGTCTCTAAACAAAATTCCATATTCCAAACCAATTTTAGAGGCCTTAATCTACTTCAAATTGATAACTTGATAGCTCTTTGGAAAGCTCTTGAATTCTTCTATAATATGGACTCCTTAAGCATGTGATTTGGACACTCCATCAGGGAGAAAACTCGATTTTCCCAAGGCCACTCCAAAAACCCACGGTGTCTCTGACAAAAGCATAGCGCCAGCTTGCAAAGCACTTTTGGATGCCTTCCACTAATAAAAATCACAATATGAAGGTACCATTGGAAATATTAGGATGTCTTCTACATAATAGAGTCCTTAAGCACTACCAACACCTGCTCAAAACCCCTGAGAAACTGTCTTGAAGTCAAGTTATCCAAAAGTGTAGCAACTCTCCTGCTGCAAGTGTAGTTTTGGAAGTTCTTTCTAATAATAATAATTGTGCATAAACTAAAGGATTTTTTTGTTCCTTGGCCTATCATTGATAAAAACCTCTTTCACTTTTGTAAAATTCTTCTCCATTTGGTCAGAAACATATTTTTAAGAAAAAATGTCCCTATGAGGAATGATGAGACGAGGTAGTGTACTGCAACATTGTCTTATTTGAAATAAAACCTTACTATTACCTTTATTTTTCTTTCCCTAATATGCTAACTCCCTTTACCCACTAAATTACATGATGGACATGTTTTGTTTTGACATATGGTATCATGACGACACATGGAGTGAAACCCTAGATCATGAGCTAAAATGAGGAATTTAACCATTTCATGACCCGAGACACTTAAATGAAGATATGATACCTTGAATAAGACAATTACCATGATGAGTGATGAAGACCATGAGTAAGTGAAGGGTGTAGCGGTGACCTAGACACAATAACTAGTGACCAAAATTTTATTTGAAGATTCACTGAAATGACAAAAATTTGACTTGACACCCTAACAACACTTTGTAGGAGCATATTTGATCGCTGGTGAAAAGCTGAACTGGATGACACTAACAGTGTGGAAGATCCACCAGATGGATGTGAAGACAACTTTCCTCAATGGAGTTATCGAGAAAGCGGTGTACATTGAGTAACCAAAAGGTTTTGATACCTTTGATCAAGAATCGCATGTGTGCAAACTCAAGCGAGCATTGTATGACCTCAAGCAAGCACCCCATGCTTATTACAATGGGATCGATAGCTATCTCACTGGGTTGGGCTTCACCGAAAATGAAGTAGATGAAAACCTCTATCATATTATTATTTAAGGTAAATTATTGATTATTGTGTTATATGTCAATGATTTAATTTTAACTAGTTGTGAGAAGTTGATTAGATCTTGCAAGGAGGATCTTGTAAGAGAATTCAAAATGAAGGACACTGAAGTCATGTACTACTTCCTCGGATTGGAAGTATGGAAAGGAGATGGGGAACTATTTGTCTCTCAAGGAAAGTATGCTAATGAGATATTTAAGAATTTTCTCATGGAGAGTCCCAAATCCATGGAGACACCTCTAGCCACCAGTTAAAGAAAAGAGGATGCTACTTCAGGTGAAGTAGTGGAAGCTACCGTCTATCAGAAACTTGTGGGTTCACTTATGTATTTGGTGAACACATGACTAGATATGTGCCATGTATTCAAGAAATTGTTATTCCTACCAAATTGTTTTGGAGGGAAGGTAAGCATATTCTATGGTACCTCAGAGGCTCCACCTAGTTTAGACTGGTACAAATGGATAAAGGGAGTGAATCTATGTGGTTTCACAAATGAAAATTAGGTGAGGATTCCATCAGATATGAAAAGTACATCAAGAGGAATTTTCAGTGTTGGATTTGAAATGGTTTCTTGGTACACAAGAAGAAAAGTTTAGTTGCACTCAGCTCAGTAGAAGTAGAATACATGGTTGCAAGTCAACCAACATGCGAGGTGATCTGGATGAGAAAGATTCTTATGGGAATTTTTGGTCAGATGATGGATGATACCATGATATATTGTGACAATAAGAGTTTCATTAAGCTCTCTAAAAATCCAATCTTACACGATCAGCCCAAGCATATAGATATCTAGTATCACCATCTATGAGATTGTGTGCAGAGGAGGATCATGTTTCTTAATTACATTCCAACAGAGGAAAAAGATGCAGATATTGTGACAAAGGCTTTGTCAAAGGGAAAATTTGATTTCATAGAGGTAGGATCGTGGTATATGATAATCCCTTTCTTGATGAGAAGGAGTGTTGAAAATTCAACAAGAAAATATTAGTTTGACTTTCCTTGGTCAACTAGAGAGAAAAATTGAATTTCCATTTCAGCAGACAACTTGGATGAGTTAGCTTAAGTAACATGGCTTGTGTCACCCAGTTAGCTTAGATAATTAGAGTTGGAAGACTTGAATTTGGTTTAGTATGAGTGATTTCTAATTTCTAGCAATCTAGATTAGTTAAATTGAGTTATTGTCAGTTAAACTAGTTCTAACTGTTGGAGGAGCTAGTGGAAGGTATAGCAGTGGGTTGTGACTTCAGTCACAACTCAGTGATCAACTAGTTCATTGATCAATCAACCCAAAATAAGTGTTGCATGTAAAGAAATCAAGTTACCCAGTTGATATGGAGATTTCAAGGCATTGTACTGTTATTTGTAGACTATTATGAGGTGTACAAGTGATGCATGCAGTTGCAGGATGAGCCTAGATGAACAACACAATTCCTTGGAGGAAAATTCCTATGAAAGAGGGGTCTAATTCCTCAAGGAATAATGCAAGGAAATAGGATCTTAGAGGATAGGAAAATTGGCTAAGTGTTGGCCAGAGTTAGTCAACTAGGCAAAGATATAACTTATACACTTACAAAGATTTCTCAGGCTTGAGCAAGCATTGTATTTCTTCTCTATTCTTTGATTAATGAAATACATATAGGAAGGGGTTTTTAGAAGTTTATTTCCCCAAGATAAATATTTGTGTATGTGTGTTTAATATTGATGCATGTTTATGATTTGTGCTCATGATTGTGAAGTGAATTCCGCAGATGAGTAGATTAGATTTGAGTCTTGTCTTTTAGTAAATTGAATGAGCAATTTCATATCTACACATTAAATTTCTACAAAATCTAGTATACATAAAACACTATTATACCAAATCACTCCACACTTCTATTGGTAAGTCTCCATTTGAAACTTTCTTTTGATATTTTCCACCTTCACCTTTGGATATTGCATATGAGAAACAAGGAGTGAGGGAGGATATTACATGGGATGCCTTAAGGATAGAAAAATTGTGGAGAAGATTAGGCAGCTCCATAAACATGTACATGAGAGAGTATATAAGTCACAAGAAAAATACAATTCCATACATAATGGGAACTAAATAGAGAATTCTTTCAAGGTGAGAGACAAAGTATGGTTGTAGTTGAATAAGGAGAGGCTACAGGGGCTTGGTAAGAAAATACAAGCTTTACACATTTTCTCTCATATTTCCCCCATCCCCACCCTCATCAAGGTGGGATGGTCCCTTTGAGATATTGGAAAAGGTGTGAAATAATTCCTATAGACTCAGTCTACCCCCATACATGCACATTTAATCAGCGTTGAATGCAATTTGAAACTCTACGAGCCCTCCAATCTAGATTAAGGAGAGGGACATGTGCTACATTCTATAGAGAATTTGGCACTAGATGCTTAGGTAGAGTTGAAAAAGGATACAGTTTTGTAGAATATATCTAAACTATAAGAAAGTGGTATCTTGACCTTTGGAAAATTGGGTTGAAGGGGCAACTTCTAGGCAAGGTTAAATGGTACACCCAAGAGAAGGTGGAGGAAAAATTTCCTCACCTCATTTAGTAAAATATGTTGGGGACCAAAATCCTCCCAAAATGGGAATGTGTAATCTAAATTGGATCATTATATTTTTTTTCATCCATATCGATGCTTCCAAAGTGGAAAAGGTGGAGAAATTAGCTCATAGGACCATTTTAACTAGTGGAACCCAATTTGGCAAATTGGGGTCTAAAACCTTCTCATAGTAGTTTGAAGAATCAACTGATGTTTTTTGGGGTAAAAATGTAATGCTTAAGTGCCACATATTTTTTTGTTATTCTACACATGGAGAACTTTTGAATGATGCAACAATTATCTCAACTAGAGTATGTATGCAAAAGTTATGCCACTCAAAAATTGACCTTCTAGTTTTAACCACCATAATTTGAGAGGATGTCATGAAAACCCCCATTATTCATGGAAAAGGGGATAACCATGTGATCATAATAAAGAAGATTATAGATGATTCAATATTGAAACTCATGTTAAGAGTTGAACAAGTCAGACCTAACCACTAGTAGGTTATAGGTGTTATCACCTAAAATGTAATCACCTAACCATTTTCTACTAGGAGGATCGAAATATGCCATGTAGTATGGATTTTTACACATTAACCCACTTTCACCTTAGGAAATAACTTAGAAAGCCATTTTCCTAAATTATTTTTTAAAATAACCCAAAAAGCCATAGGAATAATTAAATAAATCATTATTTATTTATTATTCCATTGAAATAATTATTAAATCACTATTTATTAATTTTTTTTGACCACGTTACATAGGAATAATTAAATAAATCATTATTTATTTAGTATTCCTTAATAATTATACATTCCTTCCATGAAAAAATTATTAAATCATTATTTAGTAATTATCTCTAACTCACCTTGACCATATCTCCTTAAAGTAATTAATAAATCATTTTTATTTATTAATTAATTGAACCATTTTTCTTAATTAACTCAATTAATCATTATTTTTTGAGTTAGTTCACAAAATAAATATTTTTTACCATTTCATTAATCTTTTCTTCTCTTAAATATAATAAAATATTTCTAACAGTTAGATCTTGATTTGGTCTAATAATTTCTTATTTTTTGACTAGATCTAGATCTATCCTAGCATTTTATTATAAATAGAGAGGCTTTTCCCTCATTCTCTACACATGATCATAATCATCGTCGTCACTTTGTTCTCATCAGTCACAAGCTCTCCACATTGAGTTAAACCAACATTATTTACTTTTTTCATTGCAACTAGGAGAGAGTAAGAAAGTAGTTGCAGGAAGCATAGGGAATCAAAAGGACCCATCCCATGGAGGAGGACGTTATAGACCCATGTCTATGTTCTTCTCCAGTAGGTCTTTTCAGTAATAATAAAATCAAATTCTTTCCATTAGGTTTCTTTTCATTTTTGTTGGAATATGTTTTTCAGCAGTTGTAGTCTCTTTTGCAAGGTTTTCTAACATTTGCCTTGTAGATATGAAATCCTTTGCAATGTTTTTCCTTCTTATTTCCTTTATTGTTATGTGGATTGTCACTAACTGTATTAAAGTGGGTTTTTGGCTCAGATGCTTAAAATTTTTCATGATGCAGTGATAAGTTTGTTAGCCGATGCCCTTTCTCATCACATCCTTCACCTTCATGTTTGTCTTGATTCCATGTTGCTCGTCATGCAATTGGATGGCATATATCATGTGTAAAACCCTGTCCTATTTAGAAAATATCTACGAGTTATGGATTTTCCACATTAATTTAAATCCATATCATTTAGCCATGTTCCTAGAGATCAAACTAACTTTGCAGATACCATTGCAAAGAACATTCTAGATTGGCATTTATCACATGCATCCATAAGAAGACAATCATGATCATAAATGGCGACTATACATCAAAATGCATAATCATATTATGTATCCAAATATCCATTATAGTGTTTAGAGTGCATTATTATAAATACATTTGGCATGTCCATAGCATGTTATAACCATACACACAAAAATGGGGGGAACTTATGCCCCTTCATATATTCATCATCCTATGGAGGATCTCACGCTAGTAGGGCCACACCACCAATCTATAGGTCCCTGACAACCAGACCGACCATGCAAGTGTGTCTCAAAATAGCTCGCCAATTAGAGGGGAGATTAGCACACACATCTATGTACATCTTCCAACTTATGCCACCCATGCTCAGTAACATCGCTCGGTACTATGTCAAGCCTACATCTGATGTCCTCCATGAACTCATCCATCTCTCACCTCCCTATAATGATGATGCCCAAGGCTCTATGGCCCTGTGTGTTGTGGGTCGTCCTTAATATATTTTCAGCCTCATTGGTGCCATATTTGCATGTCCTATTGAAAATCAATACCATATACACATATTTTCTAACCTATGACTTTGTGGTGAAGTAAAATTCTAAGTGCAGACACAAACAATTCCTCTAGCCTGGTAATGGGTCTAGCCACTAACGAGACATTATATGGAAGATTTCCTTAGGTTAGAACCAATTAAAAAGGCCTAACTCTTAGTACATTTATCTTGTTTGGTGATGACCTTGCTTGCTTGCTCCAACTATCTCTCATTTCCTTCTTTGAACACCTGAAACAAGTAAACAACAACAAACAAAAACCATCATAATAGACAAATTGTAATTCAACCTACTTAAAAAGTAAATAAGCATTAATCCATAAAGATTTGAGATGACACATTATGTATAAAATCAATCGATAGTTGCATATATATTAAATCAAGAAGAGATTACAACCATTTTCTTGACGTTGTTGTTCCCCTCCAACAAATTCGGGTTCCCACACACTTATGTTAGCATTCCATGATGGCCTCAACAATGATAGTTTTAAGGCTCTTAACTTTAGTCTTCACACTAAACCAAATTCACACTTCTCCTTCATACACAACTAGAGAGCTACAAATATGAATAACTTGATGATTACTCCAAACTTAATTAACACTAGCACACCAACATTAACACTAGCTTGTGCTTGGGAAAAAGGGAGGTTTATATAAGATGAATGGATGGGAGATGGTTCATCTTCTCATGGGAGAAGGTCTTATCTCTTGAGGTATTTCCATCTTAATAAGGGAAATGAGCCCAAACTAACATCCTCAACTCCATTTGGCCCAACCATTTACCAAACTTTCGTTACGAAGCTTCTAGAGTTGGAAGTTTCGGCTCCTTATTTAAAAAACTTTCCAAAAGAGGATTGGCATGACTGGAACAAGTCTCAGTCATTCCGTTCGTTTCTAGGGATAGTTATAATCCCTGAATATCGATGCGAGGAGAACCAGGGTCATTAGGGCCGAGCTTGTAAACCGGGAAAAACAAAAGATTTGTGGGAAATGATGCAAAAGGGAATTGTTCTACTCATGAAGAGGGACACAATGGGAGTTTCTTCATGAAGGGGAAGCATGTAGGGTGCACTATAGAGGTCCTCCAGGATCATAGAATAGGGAGTACATGGCCAATGACAAAATTATGTGTAACAGATGCCCCCTAAATACTGAAGGTCGAACTAGAGTGACAGATGAAATGCTTTATGAATCAGTCCAGGGAACTGGAGTCTACTGTCGGAAAACATGCAAGAAAATAAAAATACATATACATAATTGAAAACTCTATCAAATGATACATGAATCATGGTATGGAAACAACCATCCAGAGAAAGATAATGCAAATGGATCCAAGTATGGGTGCAACCATCCGATAAAGAGGATCATATCAAAACCAAGTTATGATCACAACCATCCAATAATGAGAAGGATCACATATGACAACTCATGGTATGGTCGTAGCCAGCCATCAGAAAGAGACATGTATATCAACATGATCATGTCACATCACCTTACAACTTGGACTTTTGTAATTTGAGCCCAAGGTCTTGTGCTCCAATGCGACCTAATCAATGTACAAATTCTAACATGTGAATAGATGTGTTGACGTCGAACATGCTAGAAAATCTCTTGATACTAGCTGATGATGTAAGTTGTTAACAAGTGCGAGATAAATCACCAATAATGACAATGGTCCTCAAGGTACTATCAGCACAATTCACGGAATGTGAATAAAGGAACTATAGTCGAACACCTATTAAATCACTTGATCAAAAGCTAATGATGTGAACTTGTCAAGTGTGAAGAACTTGCCATTAGGGCATGCAAGCTCTAAGGTACTGGAAGGGAGTCTCTTGGTCAACTTCTTGGATAATGAGTTGAAGTCGATAGGAAGTGATTGTGTCGAAGGAGGGCCATAATGTATACCACATCATCGACATGAGACAAAGGGATGTAAAATGATTTCAAATGATACAGAGAGTCAGGGGTAAGTGTAACTGTAGAAGGACAACTCTTGAACAGATCAGTGACATGATTAGAAGTTTGGAAGCTTTTGGGTCCATAGAATTGTTGGTCATGATGAGGTGGCAAAGATCAAATGGAAGGCAAAAATAAACGACCCAACCCAGGAAGGTCAATGATAAAAAGGATGATGTCCCAAACCAACATGAAGAAAAAAGTGGCATGTTCAAGAGTGAGCTGCCGACACAACCGATTGGATTTCCAAATTTTCCCCCACCATTTCTGGTAGGTAGCCAAATTATTTTTTAAATCGCAAGCTTGAAGGGAATAACATATGCTTGCACTGTAAGTTCATCCTTCGGATGAATCTGACCTAGTAAGTTTAACGATCACTAGGAAGGAGAAGCTCATGTTAGTCATGGTGACAAATCCAATGTCATTTAATATTTTAACGAATCCGACAAAGGTGCAACTTGGTGTCCTTTTCATGTTTAGAGGGTTTGAAAAAGACATGGAAAAGAAAACTCCACATGGTCCCTTTTCATACATTTGTGTCTCTCGAGCTTGAAAAGGTAGAAAATGATACTTGAGAGAACCTCTTGAACATTTCAGTCAAGGAATACTTTTTTCGTAAATAGTGCATCCCAGCCCGAAAAAGGGTAAACATATACTAGGTGCATGACATTTCACATCCGTTAACAAGTTCGAAACAACAAGGGCTCATCTATCTTTTTGTGTTTAAAGGGTCAGAAAAGAGCTTGAAAGTAGACCCCCCATTTTATTCTCTTTTATGATCAAAAGGGAAAAATACTCAACAATCTTCTCATTTGAGTTTTAAGAGTCGAGAAAATAGTTGAAACATGACTCGGCACCATCGTCGAACATCCATCACCTGTTGCTGTGCAAAAATGTAAAGTGAATTATCTAATTCTCAAGGTAAAATAGGTCAAAAATACTCAAAAACCCTAACATTTCATGAAAAACTGAATAAAAGGAGGGAAAAAAAAATATTTTTTACCATTTACCATTTTACCTTGCTGTGAAAAACTTTTTACCAACTTTTACCCTAATTTTTCTGGTGAAAATTGTGGGAGAGTCGGGAGGTCATTCGTCGAGCTGCCAGTTGCAGGTAAGATCCAAGTCCCTAAGCTCCATGTCCATATGGTTTATTCCTATTTTTACCAACTTTTTGGATTTACAAGGGAGTTTTTGGCAAAAAAAATTCACCCTCGGTCGGCGCAATTTTCGGGCACGTAATTGTGTCGGCCAAGGGTTGTTAAAATTCCCAACCACGCCATTGGCATAACTGTTTTTAAAAAAGGTGTGGTGACACAGTGAAAAAAATAAAAAAACCAATTTCCTCTCAAATCCACCGTTTGAATTCAAAGTTTACTCGCCAAAAATGATTATTGACTTGAATACATGGTTTTTACAGGAAAGAATTGTTGAAAATGGTAGACTGAAAGAACATGAGCACGAAGATGTGGACACTCAAGCAATGAATGATCCAAATTGCTTGGACACCTTGAGGAACTGTGGGCTACTCAAGTTCTTTCTCACACCAGGGATGCGGGTTGAACCTGAGCTGCTTCAATACCTAATTAGTCTTTGGGACATCAATTGGGAAATATTTATCATTGGTGATCAGGAGCTAGAGTTAGAAACTTCAGACATCTATTTCATCACAGGACTGTCCCAGAGAGGGGAACCAGTCAACCTATATAGGTCACAACCAACTGGGGCAAGCATATCCATGCTACTTTCCGAACATTGCCTAGAATCCCTCAAATCCAAGAGCGGCAAGATTGAGATTGCCACTATGCGATATCTGACACTAAGAGTGCTACTTTTGACTATCAATAGAGTGGCTAGGTCCCAAGCAGAGCACAATACTAACAAGTCAAAATTTATATATGCTATCGACTATACAACACAGACGATCTTCAATTGGGTGGAAGCCATGAAGATCAACATGAAACACTAGCTATAAAAATCTAAGGTGGGGAATTTGAAGTAATTTTTCTTTGGATCTATACTAGTGACCATCTTCTTGGAACAGGTTCCATTTTTCCAGTACCAGTCAAATGAGGTAGATATTTCGATGCCACAAAACCCACGTATGGTCCGTTGGAGTCATTTGATACCTAGGATCACTAGGGTCCAGCATATGCCTACAAGCCCACCTTCCTTTCATGGCTATGATGACAATTGATCGTAGTGGAGGATTGGCCATATGGGCTTACTAACTTCCATGGAGATCCATACATGCCACTGCCAAATGGGGAGGATTTCGACGATGAAGGTAAAAAATCAATTTTTAATTTTTTGCTTTTTCAATTGTTTTTGATATATATGTGTTTATAAAATTTTGTTTTATCAATGTAGATGTTGGACCAGAGTGTCCAGTTGGGATGTCCCCGATAGCCAGGTGTGTAGCTCGTCAGTTTGATGTCGCTCCTTATCAGGATGGGAGCGACAACGAGGAGGAGATCACAAGGAACCTTAAGGGGTTGACTCGTGGTATCCCAGAGAATGCCAGGGTGGGAGACATCCCATGTCAGTACTAGAGGCATACGGTGGGGGTATCGGATCAGATCTGTTGATTATTGACTCGTGTGGCACGAGCAGTTCCATGTTACCATGATCACCATGTTGATTAGCTCCTAGGTCCAGAATTTACATTTTTGAGGCCTACATGCCACGGATATATGAGGTCTGCAAGCCGAAGATGTTATTTGAACACACATATTATTTTTTGGGGTTTTGATGTATTAAACATTATCGCCATGTGTGTGTGTGTGTGTGTGTGTGTGTGTGTGTTGTATACTCTTGCTTACTATGGTACAAATGATTTTTTTTGGCTTTCACATGTTTCGTAAATGTCTATCCAACACATAATTAGCTAATGCATCTATCAATGTATTCATGTGTCTAGGAATATGATGATATGCAATGTAATCAAAATTTCTTTCCAGTAGACGAATACATAGATACATTCTCAATATCTGAGGGTTTCTGACAGAATATTTCCCATTGAGTTGAAGGACATCAAGCTATGAATCCAAGTTGACAACCAATTCCTGAATGTCAAGAGTGATGGCCTTGGACAACAATTCGATGACTACACTATATTCAACAATGTTATTAGTTGTGCGACCTAAAAAAATACCTTGAATATCAATCAACTCACCACAAGGGTCATAAATGGCCTATGTCGTGGAGAATAGATTTTGGGTACTACGGAAAGCACCATCAGCGAAACTAATGTGAGGAGTCATAGACATCTGCAAAGCAAGGAAAGACCTAGTAAATAGGAAAGTTGTTTGAAAACTAACACACGAAACCACACTTCACAAAAATGAATGACACACTAATGTACAAAAGCAACCATGCAAGATGACCTAAGCATAGTACTTTTTTATAGAGTCCACGCTCGGACTCAGGTGATCAATCAACACAAATGAACACCAAATTTTTACTGTTGCCATCATGAGTAAACATTGACTCGTCCATATAATAGAATAAAACTCATATAAGGCTTTGTCCCCATGCCGCCTAGGCAAGGGAAGGTTATGATTCAAAGAACAACTCCATTGCAATAACGGGAAATCGCTAGAAACTCAGGGATGGAGAAAAAACCTGAATCCATGAGGGGATAAAGGGGCCCTCAATTGAAATATCTTAATGATGGCAGGCGAAATTGACATGTCAGTAGGTAGAGGAGAAGAGAATTTCTCAAGACACATAGACATGACTACTAGGTTAGGCAGGCATGAGGAACAATGATGAGTATCATTCCAAGGGGGTCCCTCAAGAGACATGACCCCCATGATACTCTCATCAGCAAGAAAAGTCTTAGCTATGGGATTAGGAGATTTCGAAGCACCAAGCCACAGGGATCAAGAATACGTATTGAGGGAAGTCCTTGAAACAGGAAAATAAGAGGATACAGAACTTGAGTCCGAAATAATTTCCACGTAATTTATTTCAGCAGGACTATGTGGCATAACCTTGCCCCAAGTATCAACAAGATATGGTGAAGGTATGACCCAAGGATCAGATTTGATTGAGATCATGCTAACAAAGGCAACATGAGGAGGTGGGAGCGGAAAAATTTCCATCAAGGCAAAATCTTTAAAAAGACCTGCCCCAACACTCTCATAAGGAGCACCAGCATGCTTGATATACCAAAAAATTGCATACAAGGAGGAAGAGGTAAAGAAGGACAGTTGATCTACTGTGACAATCTACCCTAGATGGGGAAAATGAATCACATGGAACAGGGAGGAGGTTACAACAAGCATGGCATGGGTCCAGCTCCATCCGAGTAGAAGATTATAATTGAGATTAGCGTAAAAAAATTCCACCTCGACATGTATTGTCTTGCCCTCCAAAGTAATGGAAAGGTTGGGTAAGACACCAAAAGGTTGTGAATCGCGCCCTTCGAAATTGTAGAAAGTGTTAGGGGATTGGTTCAAAGTAGGATAACCAATTGCCTTCCAGTAAGAAACTGACATGATGCAGGTAGAAGCACCTTCATTGATGACAGTCCTATGAATGGTTTTCTCATTGATGGTCACTTTAATGAGAAAGGAAACCTAATGAGGCAGGCACAGAATGTGGTTCTCTAAATCAAAACATATCAAATTGGAATCGGTAGGATCAATACCCCCAATAGCCGAAAACAATGATTTCTACTGAGATGGACATCTTTGGATTACCTCGAGAACAGACATAGTTGATGGCGCATGAGCCAAATCCTCAACAATATTATAGTGTTGAGTGGCTCAAGCATTGGGATTGTACGAGGACTTCCTTAGAACACCTCGAGAAGTTGGTTGAATGGTGGAATCAGAAATAGGGTGCTCAATATGAAGAGGGCCAAAACTTGGGGCCGAAGAAGAAGAGGTGGCCTCTTTCTCTTTCCAGGTTGTCGAGCAGGTGTTTGGTAACCTTTTGATCTAGTAGCCACATTAATAGGCGTACTCATCATGAACACTTGAGATCCTGATGAAGAAGACGATTGGGTTGGTCTACCATTTGAGTCTACTAAGACGGAAATAGCTCTTTAAGGACAGTTGGGGTCCCTTTGAGAAAACGACTAACGTTGGACCGTCGGGGACAATCCTTAGTATAGTGATCCTCCTCGCAAATGAGGCATGAATACTTAGGCTTCCATTGGGAAGAATCACCAACAGATGACCTAGGAGGACCCTGTTTTGGGGCATCAACTTTACCCTTGCCTTTTCCTTTCTTCTTACCTTTTGAGGATTTTTCCACTGTGGCAGATTAGACAGCGTGGACCTCTGAGGTTTTATCAGGGCCAGGTGGATATTGAGAGGAACTATTAGAAGCAGGTTCTAGACTGACTTCTGTTTGGAAGAAGATTTGGGAGGGGTTTGGGACATTGAACCAATTACTCCATTAACAAGAGGTGTAGCCTGTGACTTTGTTGTCCTTGGATCGAATGACGGTTATGGAGCATCTTGTAATAACTAATACAAAGTGCTAGATTGAGAATAAACAAGGTCTAAGTATTGGGCACGAGCAATGGCATGTTCTTCAGTAATGCATCCACCCATAGCAATATCATGATAAATTGGAGTGACAAATGACTTGGTAAACCATCCGGTCAGCAACTGATCAACAATCTCGAATTTGATCTGACAACATCTACATCTCCATTCATGGATGTGATTGAAGATGTGTGTCACAGTATCTTGCTTAAGTGATGTGAGCAAATAGGTGCCAGTTTCACAGCGAACCAACAACTAGAAATATGTGACGAAATCCATGGATAAAGAGTTGAAGTCATGGTAAGTACTTCGAGAGAGCTCGATGTACTGCTTGGTTGCAGCACCTGTGAGGGTTCGTTGGAAAAGTAGAAGATGAATAGAATCATCAACGTAGGAATTTGAAGAGCACCAAAGGTGATATTTCATCACATGGGCTTGAGGATCTTCTTTTGCTTTCCCATCGAACTTGGGACAATCACTTGGGATCTTGGATGGAACTGAAGGCTAGTATGGCAAATGAATAATTAGATCATTCATGAGTCGAGATACATCTGACAACTCTAGTGTGGCCAAGAATTGAAATTGAGTATTGAAAGGCTTTGGAGGTTGATAAGTGGGTCCAATCAGAGGAACTCATCCCTGCTAGTAAGGATTTTTCCCCCATAGTGGAGGGTTCTAGCCATAGTGCATTTGGTTTTGCCCCCACTGTAGGTTACCTTGGTCGTAAGGAGGATTTTGACATTGAAAACCTTGGAACCATCTGGCCATAGGTTGTTGATAAGCAACATATGGATTAAGAGGTTGTTTAGCATGTTGACCTTGGACATATGGATATTGAACCTATTGTCCCTAAACATACAGGTTTTGAACTTGCTACCCTTGAATAAGAGGATTTTGGACCTACTATCCTAGGACATAAGGATTTTGTATCTGTTGTCCTTGGACATAGGGATTTTGGACCTACTGCCCTTAGAAAAAAGGATTTTGAACCTGTTGCCCTTAGACATTAGGATTTTGGGCCTGCTGCTGCAGGACTTGACTCTGACCTTGTCCCTACCAGGATTGACCCTGTTGATATGTATATAAGATTTGTTGTTTCCCGAGATAGCTTTGCAGCTGCAAGGATTGACCTTGCACCTGTGCAGGTTGTCCCTGCAGCTGTAGAGGTTAGCCTTACGAAGACATAGGTTGGGAGGTTTGTGGAGCATACTAAAATTGTTGTTGCATGGTTTGCTGCAACTTTTGCAAGGGTTTCCCCTATAGTTGTTGCAGTTGTCCTAGCAGCGGTATTATCTGGCCCTACTATTGCATGGATGACCCTTGCTGAAAAAAAGGTTGCCCTTGTTGCTACAGAGGCTGTCCTTGCTACTGTAAGGGTACTTGAACAATTCCCATAAAATTTATGAACTGAATCTGGCCATAGCCACCCAAAAAAGTGGATGGACTAGGCTGAACATACTATCCAAACTGAAGGACATAACGCATATTGGCCATTCCTTAAGAGCCATATGGACGTAAGGAGCTTGGTACTGAACCTAAGCCTCATAAGGCTATTGATACTGGAAATTTCTTGACCCAAATGGACCAACAAGATTTTGGACCTATTGGTACTAGACATTGCTCGATCCAGAAGGACCAACAAGGTTTTGGATAACACCAGAAGAAGGTTGGTTCATGCCAACCTTGTCAGCTTGTGAGCTACTCACATTAGTGGTTCCTGACATCATAGAAACATTCAGATTTTTCCCCCTAGGCAGTGGCATAGCTTGTCCACTTACTGGAGGGACTGAATAATTGACAATAACATGCCTTGAGACTGTCGGTTGAGCCAGACAGGTGACTAGGACGGACAAGACAAGAGGGTTCGAAATGGTGCATTGCACGGGGACTGAGGTAACGACCTATTGGGAGGTCAGGTTCACAATGAATGAACCTGTAGTAGGCATGGCGCCAGACACCCAGACGGGGTTGTGATAAAGTGATGAGGCACTAGGTGTACCTAAGACCAACTGTGCTAAAGTCACATAATTAGGTGGCAAATCTCGATATACACTGATGGGAATGCTCCTCGTGAAGGGGAAACCTTCAGGAGGAAGTTGGTGTTCTTCCTCCTCAATAGTATGTCGAGTAGTAACTTTTTTTTTATTAGAAGAGGTAAATGGAGTGTCACCTTCGGGTTCCATAGCTAGGAACAAATGACGGTGAATGACCAAACATGTATGAGGGGATAATTCCAAAGGAACACCTAGCTAATCGTATAGACTATAAGGACACAATGGTGATATCACAACAAGGTCAAACAAAGGATTTAGAGGATATGTAACTAGTCCAAGATGACCATCAGTATTCGGCGAACTCTCAGGAGTCTGGACGAGATTGTCCAGAGATTCTGAGCCAATATCAACATGTGACCCAGTATCTGAAGTAGGTAGAGGATGAGATGACAAAAATTTTGTGCTCAGAATGATTCTGAGTTCAACACCTTGGTCCTCAGGTGACTCTCGTAATTCAAGAAAAGGCTCCTGAGACAATCTTTCAGACGGAGGAGAGGAAGAGGAATTAGGTGAACCAGATGGTTCAACCACAATGACCTTATCTTAGTTAACAGGAAAAGAGAGATAAATTTCAAGGCTTTAAAATGTACTTCAGAGAAAACACATGATTTGTTCTAGAAAAGACTAATAGGATGTTATAAGATCATGGGCAACAAATTTTTAAGACGCATAAATAAACGGGTGCTCTTTCATGTTTTAAAAGTTGAGAAAGAAGCAAAGATGGCTCTATCACTTTCGATTGGAAACGAGCTTGAAAGGAAAAGCGCTCGAATGATATTTTAAGTTTAATGAGTCAAAAATATCAAATGACTACTCCGTATGATCTAGGTAAAAAGGATTACTAGGTAACCATGAACTGCAGAATACCTCCCAGTGGATCGAGAAGTACGGGCAGACAATCTCCCTAAATGTTGTGTTCAGTGTATCATGTTTGCAAGGTGGAAGACTCAACTTCCTATGGATAAAGGATTGCCTAGACCTTCTATATGTGATTGTTAGGTTTCAAATATGCCTTAGGTTAATTGAGTTCATCTTAAAGTTTATCTTGAATTATGTCTCACTTTTCAAGTCTTAGCAATGTGACTCGAAAAGCCCTAAATGTAGCTAAATGAGACAAGACCCTTTCAAGTCGATGAATTTTCTACACTAGAGAGGGTAGAAAACACAATCAAATGCAAACAACCAAGCAACCGAAAGAAAAATGATTTTTCACTACTTCACTTTTCGAGAAAATAAACTAATGAAAAATTAATTCGAATTCCTAATTTCCTACCAAGTACACTCCAACAATCCTTTCAAAAGTAAAGATAATTCTTTTTCTTTTCAAATTCCAATGCAATCCTAGTCTTCATTGATGCTAACTACCATAACATATTGATGCAGCAAACTAGAATTTTGTACTTTTCATGAAATGACAAAATGAATTTCTCATAAAGCAATTCAATGAAAAAGTTTCGAGACAATCGATTCTCAAGCAAATGAAAAACATGAAAAGAGATTCTCTTTCAAGCTAATGACGCAATGACTTTACTAAAAAAAATACAAGCAATGTGATCTATGTCGGAAAAGAGAGATTTAGACAAGCAAATGAAACTTCTCAAACTTGTGTAATGGAAATCAAAGCCATAGAAGGACCATAAACGAAATTCAAGGAGTAAATGCACCAACAACTTGACTTCACTGAGTGCACATTCAGCTAAATGGATGACAACCTAGATTCCCTGGGTCCACAAACCATCAAATGACCCAAGAAATCAAGCGAAAATATGGCAAATCAACAAGAAAATAAACCAAATGAAAGGAAGCTTTCTAGTCAGGGAGAAGACAATCTAAAAAACTTACAAGGAAGAAAACAAGAGAGAAAGACACACTGGCCAATATCTGGTGTGAACCCTAATCTTCACTTACAGGCATCGGTGTGACTGCCTAACTGACAACAAGCACTAGAAGGGGGTCGACGTGACTATTTCTAAGCATATCACGTTGATTGGCTCAACTGTCAACGCAATAAGTGCGTTGAGCGAGGATGCAAAGAAAAAGTAGAAAATTTCAAAAGTTGAGACCAGAATTGCTACTATGAATTTCAAACCCAGAGAAGTAAGCAAAGCAAAGAAGAAAGAACTAAAGGGATATGGTGAAACTAGAAAAATTTCACACAAAACCATGAAATTCGAAGCAAAAAATGGAAGGATTGGTTCCCTAGCAGAGTCGCCAATTTGTGGTGAAGTAAAATTCTAAGTGTGGACACAAACAATTCCTCTAGCTCGATAGCATGTCTAGCCACTAATAATACATTCTATGGAAGATTTACTTAGGTTAGAACCAATTAAGAGGGCCTACCTCTTAGCACACTTATCCCATTTGGTGATGACCTTGCTTTCTTGCTCCAGATATCTCATGTTTCCTTCTTTGAACACCTAAAACAAGTAAACAACAACACACAACAATTGTGATAATAGACAAATTGTAATTCAACCTACTTAACAAGTCAAGAAGCATTAACCCATAAACATGTGAGATGACACATTATGTAGGAAATCAATCGATAGTTGCATATATTTTAATTCAAGAAGAGATTACAATCGTTGTCTTGACATTGTTGTTCTCCTCTGACAAATCAGGGTTCCCACACACTTCCATTAGCATTCCATGATGGCCTCATCAATGATAGTTTTAAGGCTCTTCCCTTTAGTCTTCACACTAAACCAAATTCACACTTCTCCCTCACACACAAATAGAGAGCTACAACTATGAATAACTTACTGATTACTCCAAACTTAATTGACACTAGCACACCAACATTAACACTAGCTTGTGCTTGGGAAAAAGGGCAGTTTATATAACATGAATAGATGGGAGATGGTTCCTCTTCTCATGGGAGAATGTTATATCTCTTGAGGTAGTTCTGTCCTAATAAAGGAAAGGAGCACAAACTGACATCCTCGACTCCATCTGGCCCAACCATTTACTAAAATTCCGTTACAAAGCTTTTAGAGCTGGAAGCTTTGACTCCTTATTTAAAAAACTTTCCAAAATAGGATCAGCGCGACTGGAACAAGGCTCAGTTGCTCTAGTTAGTGCTAGGGACAGTTATAATCCCGCATATCAGCATGAGGAGAATAAGGGTCATTAGCACTGGTATTGTAAACTAGGAAAAACAGAAGATTTGTGGGAAATGATGCAAAAGGGAATTGTTCTGCTCATGAAGAGGGGCATAGTGGGAGTTTCTTCATGAAGGGGAAGCATGTAGGGTGCACTGTAGAGGTCCTCCAGGATCATGGAACGGGGAGTATAGGGATAGTGAAAAAAATTTGTGTGACAAACTTCCATATGAATATAGTATCTATCACATACTGTCAGGTCCCCATGCTCGCCCTAGTGGAAGTGGTAGCTAAGAATATCCCTGGAAGTTCATACCAAAGTATTGATAATCCTCTATGTATAGAGGGAGTTGATCCCAAGGGGCAAAAAACTCAGGTTGACACTCTCCTGAATCCGCCTCCTCCTACTCATCATAGTAGCTCCCCGTAGGGGTGCATCTTGGGCTCTTGAGAGTGGGGATCTTCTCAAAGAAGAATGAGCACAACATTGTGTTGAGAAATCAAGAGGGTTGCAATTAGGATGATTTCTCTTAGACTTGATAACTACTTGTGATGTATTTTTACTTTTTCTTGATTATTAGCTTCTTCTCTTATTATTATGTTTTTCTTGTCATCAAATAAATACCAAAAACATGAAGATCAATAGTACACAAGAACATAGAATGTAGGTTGCACGCCGAGGCCAAAACCTCTCCTCTTGAGAGGAAAACCCACAGATATCTTCTCTTCTTATAGATTATTTCAAATGACAAATTCAAATACCTCTAGACCAAGACCAATACCCTTCCAAGACCAAACCAAACCTTCTTGATGAACCCTGTCAAATCTCTTCCAGCTCATAACTTTAACCCCCAACTAGATAATTTCAATCTCCACTACATGTCTAAAGATTTTAGCCCCATAAACAGTTGTTGCTTCAACACTTGTACGGAAAGTTAGGGTTCCCAAGGCTTCCTTGCTCCTTCACTTGAACTTCTTCTTTTTCTTGGGCTAGTAGGTGACCTGAAAGACCTTTCTTCCACCAAATTTGACCTATTTTCTACAAATTTACAACTTCTACCTTGTAGCTGCAAAACCTTAGCCTTCTTCTTTACACATGAGAGAGAGAGAGAGTGATCCAAAATGGATCTTGGATAAACCTCTAAGTCTAAAAGACTTCATATAAGAGGTAAAAGGTGCTAAATGACACAAATCCTTTGTAAATCCGAGGAAAATGAAAGTCAAAGGATGCTCTTGGGAATAGTCTCATTGCATAGATCTCTTCATTCTGAATCTAACACAACCTGAATGGGCTAAAATGAACTTCAGATGAAGAACCTATTGTAAAAAGAAGTTTGCCCATTATCCTTAGAAAATGAGGCAATTTCTTATTAAATGGGACTTAAGGGAAAATATGTGTGTTCCTTTAAGTTTATTGCATCGCAAACTTCATGGCATCGCAAATATATATATATGGAGCATTGATATCACCTATATATATTATAAAGGGAACATCAAATATAACATCGCAAAACATCCAAAGGGAAGGAATTAGCCAAAGGCATGAGGGTTTAGCGATAAGTGATGAATGCTTTAACACATCGCACATAACCAAAGGTGATGGACCATGGCTCATGGCATTGTGAAGGGCCAATGAGCGAAATGAAATAAGCGCTGATCGTTCTTCGTCAATCGGAGGAACAGAGCACCTAGAGCCCTGCGCCAATGCATTTGCGATATGTGATTGTGATTAGCATCGGCAATCGGATCACACGATAAAAAGGGCCAATACACAATGCGATCTACCGATAGCGATGGTCCAATATCGATACACTAATGTGAGAGCACCAATAAAGCGATTGCGATAGGTGATCAGTGATCAGATCGCAACACAAAGGAGCCATGCACTGAGCGATTGCGATATGCAATCAGACCTGAACCCGATAAGGATTATAGATGCGATTGAATGATATTTGAAATATGGATTTGTGGATCTTCTTTGTATTTTCCATGTATTTGGGTTTTTGGCCTACGCAAAGTGATTGGGATATACGATGAAAGGATGGACCCGAAAGGGTTATAGGGGCGATTACCTATTATTTGAGTTCTGGCTTAAAGGATCGTAATGTGTTTTTGTGAGTTTTTCCTATGTTTTCCGTTATATTGCTATTTCCGAGATTTAGGCAGAAGAAAGGTTGTTGGTTCCTTTTCACTTGAAAAACTACTCCTATTCTTAAAGCGTTTTGTGCCACACTATCAGGGGGCATTGTGGAACAAGAATGCGATATGGAAAATGCAGAGAGCCACAAAGATGGAAAGGAATGATTCCTCATGATTGGGGATAGAGGAACAGATGGAAGCTGTAGAGTCAGATGATTCCTCAAAATCCAGAAGGCCAAGCGAAGAAGCTAATTTTTCCCTTTAAAGAGAGTTGATAGAGGCAGAGCCACAGTTCTAGAGAAAGCTAGAGAAGCTATGAGAGGTTGGAGGCGATGGCAAAGGGGTGATTCCCCATAGAGCTAAGCGTAGCAAAGTTGCAGAGCCAGAGAGATGAATGCAGCAGAGTTGCAAAGCCTGAGAGCCTTAAAGCCAGAGAGCCAGAGGGCAGATAGAGCCAAAAAATAGTAAAGAGGTCAAATGATCAACCTATTGCTGATGTCCAATGTGTGTTGAAGACAGAAGAAGGAGTTCCAAAGATAGTTAAAAGAGTTCTGAGGGAGTTGGTGCAAGCTAGAGCTCAAGATAGTTCAGAGCACTAATTGAAGGAGTCTAGTCCAGAGAAGCCTAGATCTGTCTACAGAGTAAGGACAGCCAGGGGTAAGATGGTATTCTAATCCCATAGGTACAATTGTAAACCTATGGATTTGAGTGTGGAGCTTGTAAAATAATTCAGCCATAATCCTAAAGAGCCTAATGAAGTTGATTAGAGCTCAAGGAGACATAGCCCAAGATATCAGGGTGAACTCCATATTAAGCTTGTTGTCTTGCGGTTTGTTTATTTGCTGTATCTTGTTGTTGTGTGTATGATGTTTATTTGCTGCATTGTTTTACTATTATATGCTACATATCAGTTCTAAGCAAATAAACTTAAGGCAAATAAACAGTTAAAGACAAACATAAGCATACACCTATTTCAAGTTCTTTTAATTCCGCAAATTGTCAATCATAAGCATAGATCTTGGGAATATATAAGCTTTGGAGTGGGAGAGGTTCTTGAAAGGTTGACAAGAAGCCTTTAGTGCCCCATTTCAGATGAGGTGGTATCAAAGCTTAAGTTATACTAGATCAGGTGTTATCATGAAGCAGGTGTTATCATGAAGTAGATTGTATCATGATGCAGGTGATATCAGATCAGAATGCTTGATTGGCAGAGCAATCTATATGCTTGTCTGACTTGAAAGGTGTTCAAATAGTCAAATTCTTCTGTTTGATTGTTTGTAAACTAGTTGTTGTTTGAGTTGCAAAGGTTTAGGGAAAGCTATTGATAGCTAAGTCTAGGAGAGGACGAGAAGGAAGAAGGGCTGAAGGCATTCTTCTTATCCCAAAGGACCTCAAGGAAATCCTTGAAGCAAAAGAGCTTTCTTGCAAAATGTTGCTTGAATAAGCTCTTTTTTAATCTTGTTTGAAGTTCTTTTGTTCATTTTGATAATGACAACTTCTACAAGTGAGTCCTCAAATTCCTCCTTCATCACAAGATTCTTTGATAAAGACATGAAGCAAGACATGTTCATCATGATGGACATGGTGAGAGAAATGTATGAGGATGGAAGTAAGAGCATCATACTTAGAGAGAAGTTGAATTCCATGAAGGAAGAGAAGCAGTTGCCTTCTGACAAATTGTAGGAAATGGAGAGACAACTTCATATTGCAAATTTGAACCTGGAAAGGATGCATGAATTGGAGACACAACTCTTTGTTGCCAAAGAAGCCTTAGTTAAGTATTAGCTTGAAGAAGAGGTAAATAATTCTAGTTTGTCTTCAATTTTCTCTAAGAATGTTTATATTGGTTCATTTGAAAAACATACCAGAGGCATAGGTTCCAAGCTAATGTCCAAAATGGGCTATGAAGGAAACGGCTTGGGAAAACATGCACAAGGTATTGTTGAGCCAATAATGGTTGAGGAAAGGCCTAAGGATTTGGGTCTTAGCTATGGACAGTCTTATGGAGAAAGTTCCAAAGCTGCCATGAAGGCCATTAAAACAGTTCCAAGAAGGAGTTTCATTTAAGGTCTTCTATCTCAAGAGTGTAAAGATTGTATTCATGGAGAACGCAATAGCTTGAAACATGATTTGTAGGATGCAGGTGTTCATAAGCATGCACTTGAACCAAAGAGTTGTGGAGACTCAGAAACTATTGAAGAAATTGATTGTGTTCCAAAGGGAGCTACTTCTTCATTCAATTCACCTCCTTATGAAGGTAATAAAGGTGAAAAAGAAAGGTATAAATCTGGTTCTAATCATTATCCTTTTGATTATGTAAAGCATGATAAATTTCCATATAAGCATGGGAAAATAATTGCATGTTCCTTTTGTGGTTTGGATAACCATAATGTTTCTAGATGTTGGAAGGGAATGTCCACATGCAGGAAACTTTGGAAGGAAAAGAAGCAAGAATCCAAAGGTCCATTAGACAAGGAAAACCATGTTAACAGAAGATGCACATTTGTTGCACTTACTGCCATAAGCAAGGACATATTGCTGCAAAGTTTTGGACTTTGAATCCAGTAATGCTTCCAAAAAATTTGAAGGTGGAAAGAGAAAATGGCGGAAATGGAAAGGAAGTTTCCATGAATGGTGTGTTTCAAGATGACTCACATGTTGTTGTTGATGTGAAAACAAAGGAAGGACCTTTGAAATGGATTCGTAAGAAATGGTTAGAGTTCTTATCCAATTAAGATTGCATGTCTTTTGGAAATGTATCAAATCAATAGGATTCATTTCTTTGTTAATGGAATGAAAGTTGCAGGGTTTTACTGAGAAGGCGAATCAAAAAGTTGAGTATGCAGACTCACTTTATTGCTACAATGTTATATTCATTTCAGCTTCAAAAGTACAGTGTGCTTAAGTGAAATTTGAAGGATGAAATGTATGCATAAGCATGATATGCATGAGCACAGGGATGTTGATAATTTCCTTGTATTTGAACATGTATGTGTGATTAACTTGAAGGGTTTATTAGTTTGTTGTAAACGTGCATGTAATGTTAATGTTGACTTGGAAAAAGTTGATTTGGTCTCCAATATGGAGATAATGATCAAGTGTGTCATCTTTGAAAAAGAATCCTAAAGTTCTTTTTCTACATGCTTGACTTGAAGGGTCAATTGTTTTAAAGGCATGTTTTGTTGGCTTGTTATCTAGTCAATCATTTGTATGCAGATTTAAAGACATGGAGGTGTTCATAAGATATGAAATCTATTTCTTTTGTTGAATCGGGAGTTTAGGCCATATAGTTGTTGTTTGTAATCCTGTTGTTGTTAACAGTTGTTGTTGACAGTATGTCAAACAGGTACAAATGAAAATTTTATGAAGCGAATGTAACTTCACATTGGTTTGGGCCAACTTGGATCAATGATCAAGGCAGAGAATTTCAAACTACCTTCTGTGACCTTCTCAGCAGGAGTTCTGCAGGAAGTCAAGGAGTAAGATAGTTCTTCCCAAGAGGACAAGCACATCCAGGAAGGGAGTGTTCAAAGGCTTTGGTTCAGAGGCACTATGCAAGGCAAGTGTATGGAGGTTGAAAGAAGAGGGTGATGTGCTCTCATTTACTGTTTAGATCAGTATATCAGTCTTTTGGAGTCCAAAATCTTTTTAGTGGGAAGGCGTGATCCAAAATGGATCTTGGATAAACCTCTAAGTCTAAAAGACTTCATATAAGAGGTAAAAGGTGCTAAATGGCACAAATCCTTTGTAAATATAAGGAAAATGAAAGTCAAAGGATGCTCTTGGGAATAGTCTCATTGCATAGATCTATTCATTCTGAATCTAACACAATTTGAATGGGCTAAAATGGACTTCGGATGAAGAAGTTATTGCAAAAATAAGTTTGCCCATTATCCTTAGGAAAGGAGGCAATTTCTTATTAAATGGGACTTAAGGGAAAATATGTGTGTTCCTTTAATTTTATCACATCGCAAACTTCATGGCATCACATATATATATACATATATATATATTATATTATATATATATATATATATATATATATATAATATATATTATATATATTATATATTATATATATATATATATATATATATATATATATATATATATATATATATATATATATATATATATAGATATAGATATATATATATGGAGCATTGATATCACCTATATATATTATAAAGGGAACATTAAATATCGCATTGCAAAATAGCCAAAGGGAAGGACTTAGCCAAAGGCATGAGGGTTTAGTGATAAGTGATGAATTCTTTATTGCATCACACATAACCAAAGGTGATGGACCATGGCTCGTGGAATTGTGAAGGGCCAATGAGCAATATGTGATAAGCATCGATCGACGATCAGCGATTGGAGGAACAGAGCACCCAGACCCCTACACCAATGCATTTGCAATATGCGATTGCAATCGGCGTCAGTGATTGAAGATCGGATCGCATGGTAAAAAGGGCTAATGCACAATGCAATATGTCAATGCGATGGGCCGATAGTGATATGCCGATGTGATAGCGCCAATAAAGTGATTGTGATAGGTGATCGGCGATCAGAACGCAACATAAAGGAGCCATGCACTAAGCAATTGCGATATGCGATCAGACCCAAACCCGGTAAGGATTATAGACATGATTGAATAATATTTGAAATCCATATTTGCGGGTCCTTTTTGTATTTTCCATGTATTTCGGTTTTTTTCCTATGCAAAGCGATTACAATATGCGATGAAAGGACAAACCCAATAGTCTTATAGGGGTGATTGGATATTATTTGAGTTCTGTCTTGAAGGCTCATAATGTGTTTTTGTGAGTTTTTCCTGTGTTTTCTGTTATATTGCTATTTCCAAGATTTAGGCAGAAGAAAGGCTGTTGGTTCCTTTTCAATTGAAAAATTGCTCCTATTATTAAAGCGTTTTGAGCCACGCTATCAGGGGGCATTGTGGAACAAGAATGTGTTATAGAAAACGCAGAGAGCCACAGATATGGAAAGGAATGATTCCTCATGATTGGGGATAGAAGAACAATGGATGCCATAGAATTGAAGGATTCCTCAAAGGCTAGAGAGCCAAATGAAGAAGCCAATTTTTCCCTTCAGAGAGAGCTGATAGAGGCACAGCCACCAAAGGTTGGAGGCAGAGCCGAAATTCCAGAGAAATCTAGAGAAGCCACCAAAGGTTGGGGGTGATGGCAAAGGGGTGATTCCCTAGAGAGCTGAGTGCATCAGAGTTGCAAAGCTCGAAAGCTGAACGCAGTAGAGTTGCAAAGCCTGAGAGCCGAAGAGCTAGAGAGCCAGAGGGCAGACAGAGCCAGAAAACAGCAAAGAGATCAAATGATCAAGCTATTGTTGATGTCCAATGTGTGTTGAAGACAAAAGAAGGAGTTCCAAAGACAGTTAAAAGAGTTCTGAGGGATTTGGTGAAAGATAGAGTTCAAGATAGCTCAGAGAACTAATTGAAGGATTCTAGTCCAAAGAAGTCTAGATCTGTCGACAGAGTAAGGACATTCAGGTGTAGGATGGTATTCTAATCCCATAGGTATAGTTGTAAACCTATGGAGTTGAGTGTGGAGCTTATAAAAGAATTTAGCCATAATCGTAAAGAGCCTAATCGAGTTGATTAGAGCTCAAGGAGACGTAGCCCAAGATATCAGGGTGAACTCCATATTAAGCTTGTTGTCTTGTGGTTTGTTTATTTGTTGTATCTTATTGCTATGTGTATGATGTTTATTTGTTGCATTTTTTCACTGTTATATGCTACATATCAGTTCTAAGCAAATAAACTTAAGGCAAATAAACTGTTAAAGACAAACAAAAGCATACACCTATTTCAAGTTCTTTTAATTCCACAAATTGTCAATCATAAGGATAGATCTTGGGAATATATAAGCTTTGGAGTGGGAGAGGTTCTTGTAAGCTTGACAAGAAGCCTTTAGTGCCCCGTTTCAGATTAAAGAGAGAGAGAAACAACCCAAAAACTTCAACCTTATTCTTTCTTTCCTCTTTTTCTTTCCCTTCTTCTACCTCTTCTTCACTTGGATGATGAGTGAATGAATGAATTTTTATAGGAGGTTGAGTTCTCTCTTATATATAGGCTTCTAAGGAGGATGACATGCCCTAATGAGGCTGAATTCTTAGCTACCAAGCTGTTGGTCTTGGAGGGGTAGTTTGACACTTTAAATACAAAAATAATTCTTTTGACATGTTACAAGATGCCAAATAGGGGCTTCTTCATTTGACAATGACTCTATTGACTTCTTGACTCTATGACAAACCCTAGAAGCACTCAATGGGTGCTTGACATATAAATGAAATGATCTTGAGCATGGAACCCATGCTACAAAAAATAACACTAATAATGTTTCTTTCTTTTTAGAATATACAAGAATCAAGAGTGTGTTTCATATATATGAAGACTGAACCTAGTTACATATTTCAACACATTGTCCCAAAGGAATAGTTCCCTATCGAATCCCTCATGCATGAACCCAATTGGTGCTTCAAAAATTTCAATAACATTTGGGCCCACCCATAGTGGGCCCCTACAAGCACACTCTCCACCAACATAATTATTTTCCCTTATGTGATCTTGTGGAGAGCATGGCTACCCACTATGTACATCACTGCTGCAGTTGTGGCCTGTGTCTCCAATCTATACAAGTCATGTAACTATATGCTCAAGTCCCTTATTCGAGCACTTGGTACACAATGATGCACAGACTCATTTTTATGTCTCCCTTGAGGCAACACTAGGTTTATCTCACCAACCAACCCAAAGGTGGAAACCCTGTTATAAAGTATGTCCTGGATAGTGATCTCAATATTGTGCCCCTATATCATGAAAGCCTCCTAATCTGGATCCAAAAAACTAACCATCTAGGCTAATAGTGGCTCACCATGCCTCATCAATGGGCTCTCAAATAACTTGAGCAACTCATAGCATGAAAGAGCCCCCCTCACTACTTAGTTCCCCTAAACCTGAGAACATAAATCCTTAAAGTATCATTCTCACCATATCACTTTTTGCTCTGCTATATCTGCACAACTCCATAATGTTTGCTAGTATCAAAGTATATAAATTCATTTCCAACTTTAAGGTCACCCCATGGGATCACATTTCCCCTTTCTCCTTCCTCAGCTGCCCAATGCATGTTTTCCACCAAAACCTACATTGCAACACACATTTTAGCTCATTTCCTACATTTTCCAATGCAAAAAAGGGCCAAAAAGTTGTGTTATAGTCAAGAAGATGATTCGAGGTTCCCTTTGGAAAAATAAAAACTTACACTAGAAATCTAATCCACGGAAATTAGTGAATAGGTTATGGCCACCAACCTTAAAGTCGTGGATCCTAAATCCACTAGTAATTTTTTTCACTACGATCTCGCCAAGTTTTATGGCTCTTTCCTTCTCTCCAAATTCACTAACACAATGCAAAAATGAATTTGAATTGGGGGCAAACAGCCCTTTTATAAGAAAACCTTAGCTTTTCCCTTGGCCATTACATGCTCATTGTAGCTCGGTTTGATGAACTACTTTCACTAATAGAAAAATATCATTGAGCTCTATAATTAGTCTCTATTCATTTTTGGTAATTTGATACTTCACTTGGGATCCATTTTTTCCATGAGGTTTCATTTTAATGCCTATTGAAATCAAATCCCTTCATATTTGTCACTTGTACTCTGGTACCACTTTCTCTTTGCACCTTTCGAGTTATGTGTCAAGTTTCATAATGAGTAACCACTATTTACTCATTTTTTGATAGTCCCCCTTGGGCCTATCCCATGTGGCAGCATCATTGGTTCACCCTTGTTTAGAGCATCAGAGATAAGTCACCCTTATATCCCATGGATTTTATTCATAACCCCATTGAGCCTTGTTATAGTATACCATCCCCTTTGTTTGTCACGTTCATCATATATTGCCAAGATTTGACCTCTTCTTATCCTGATTTGTCTTTGAAAAGCCTCCTTCTGAGTAATTTACCACCCCCACTAGAATTGTATCAGTCATTTCTAGGTTAGCCTTTCCTATAATGCTCTGAAAAGGGAATTCATATGTCCACCCATCCCCTCATTTCCCATCATCGTCCTTGGTGTTGGTATCTATCAATCACATCGTTATGTTCCTTGTGCCTTTACTACAAACTCTTCATTGCCTCAGTTCTAGTGGGCCCTCCCTTGTCCACTTTAGCTCATTTATTATAGGAGAGTGTTCTAGAGGGAAGTGTAACTTAGATCCATCTTTTTTATCATTTGGTGCCTCGAACCTAGTAGGGGCAATCATCATTGACCTTTGACTTGGCTTGTTCTTGCATGCTCAACTCCAACACATTATCACATGATTAAGAATCCTACACTTGATGGTCCAGTGCTCTGGCAGATTGTCCTAGCCTTTCTCGGGTATGTGTGAAATGCTCCAAACATCATGAGGGGCTGGCCCTTCATGTAGCCCCCCACATACCTGACCATCAATAGTTCCTGATCCAGCCTTAGATGTAGTTTTTTAGATTTGACTAGTTCAATTTCCATTGGTCATAGAGCACTTAGCATGAGACCCTCCTTTGGCTGTCTCATTCAGACCTTTAGAGCCCTTTCTTATCCAATAGGGCTTCTTTGGTTGTGATCTCCCCCTCACATTATCTCAAGGGAATTCATTCCTATGTACACCGTGTAACAATATTCATTGTATTAGACTTGGCCTCTGTATTCTAGGCACATGTATGTGGGACTATTTGTGTCATTGTATTATTTTTTGGCCCATTGATTCCAACACATTATGTATCATGTATTATTTTGCTCAAACCCACATTCTTGGGCACACCATTATTCTTTGTACTAAGTTATCTCAATGAGTAACGGTATGCCTCCCTCACCTCATTGAGATCATGTACACACCATAAATGAGACTTTTATCTGACAAGTAGGTTTTGCATCCTCTAATTTTATTCACTTTATGATGAAGTAGCTCTCTCTCTCTCTCTCTCTCTCTCTCTCTCTCTCTCTCTCTTAGACTCCCCCTTTGGTGTCTCATGAAAGTGAACCTACAATGTATTACATTCATATGATGTGCTCCTAACACTCATATATTGGGGGGCAATTTGTCACCACCTAAAAAGTGATCACCTAGCCATTTTCCATGAGGATGATTGAAATTCTCCATGTAGTATGGGTTTTTACACATTAAAACCCACTTTCACCTTACGAAATAACTTAGAGAACCAACTTCCTAAATTATTTTTTAAAATAACCCAAAGACCCATAGGAATAATTAAATAAATCACTATTTTTTTATTATTCCTTTGAAATAATTATTAAATCGTTATTTATTAATTATTTATAACCACATTACCTAGGAATAATTAAATAGATCGTTATTTAGTAATTATTTCTAACTCACCTTGACCATTTCTCCTTAAAGTAGCTAATAAATAATTTTTATTTATTAATTACTTTAACCATTTTTCTTAATTAACTCAATTAGTCATTATTTTTTTATTTAGTTCACTAAATAAATATTTTTGACCATCTAATTGATCTTTTCGTCTCTTAAATATAAAAAATACTCCTAATGGTTAGATCTTGATTTGGTCTAATAATATTTTATTATTTGACTAAATCTAGATCTATCCTAACATTTTATTATAAATAGAGAGGTTTTTCCCTCACTCTTTACACATGATCATAATCATTGTTGTCACTTTTTTCTCATGACTCATGAGCTTTCCATATTGAGTTCAACCAACATTCTTCATTTGATCTTTGTAATGAGAGAACGAGTAAGAAAGTAGTTATAGGAGGTATAGGGACTCAAAAGGATCCATCTCATGGAGGAGGAGGTTATAGACCAATGTTTGTGTGCTTCTCCGACAAGTGTTTTCAATGATAATATAATCAAATTCTTTCCATTGGTTTTCTTGTCATATTTATTGGCATATGTTTTTCAATATTGGTAGTCTCTTTTGTAGGGTTTTCTAACATTTATTTTGTAGATATGAAATTCTTTGTGGTGTTTTCCCTTCTTATTTCCTTTATTGTTAGGCAGATCATCACCAACCATATAAAAGTGAAATTTTGGCTCATCCGCTCGAAACCATTCTCCTAACAATAAGGGTGTGTTAACATTGGTCCACTAGTAGGAAAATGGGTTTCATGCTATCCAAGTGCATTTTGTTCTATAGATGGAAAAAGTAGCCAAGAGTGGATAGAGAGAGAGAAAACAGAGAGGGTTTGTGCATTGTAGCAGCCTACAAGTCACTTCTTTGTACTTGCAATCATTTTCCACTTAGAGAAAGAGAGTAGAGTGGCCTCACCTTCCAACTAGGTTTTCTCCTGAAAGGGTTTCCTAGCAAATATCTTATGCCAATTGTTGTTTGGTGATTTTATTTTCCTTGTTCTCTATTTTCTAAATATTTTTCCTATTGCTTACATACGCATAGCACAATAGTTAACAAATCTATAAATCTAAAGAAAAATAAACCCTCATAATGTAGATTTCATATTTTAAGCATAACTTTATCAAATCTGTTGTGAACAATTGTCCTATGGAATATCCACGAAAATTTACAGATCATTAATAAGGGGTTTTAGGGTTAACATGGGGCTTTGATAGGCTTAAAAACTTTTTTTGTTCTTAATCATCGATCCTACAACTTGATGATAATTAAGTCATCCTTGTATTTCATCACCTAGACTAAACTTGTTCCAAACTCTAATGCTCATTTACATCGAACTAGTTATGATAATATCATAATTTGAATCACCCATAAGGTGTATATCGGTTGATTTGTGTGGGGTTTAGTTTTCATTAAATCACTTGTTCATAATCTCACAAGGAATGGTTAAGGGTGGGAGTCCCCTAATTAGAAAAAAAACATGAAAAGTTAAATAAGTCTTATTATCTAAAGGGAATCATAAGATGATTGATGTTGTGCCTCCTTTCAACAACTTTAAAAATTTGAAGGGCATGACTCGGTAAGACTTTCAATTGAAATCTCCTATTGTCACACTTAACTAGGTATGATTGATATTGATATGTTTGAGTTGTAGTCATTTTTTTCACATATAGGATATGGTAGTTTTGAATTAGAAATTTTCATCATTGACTTGGTTATTGATGCAGATCAAAAGTGGGGAGTTTGGCCATTGTATTGATTTAAGATGAGAAAATGAAAACAATAAAATACAATTTTTAAATCCAACTAAATACAACTCTTCACCTATTTAAAGTTGGTCCATGCTACATAGGGCACATATAATAAAGTTGAGAAAATAATATAGATGTCACCCACAAAAACATGAGAGCAACTCTATATATGTAGAGGTTGAAAGAAACCTAGGTTTCAATTTTGTAGTATTTGAAAGCCCTTCATAGTACTTATAGATAGTGATGGCAATGCAACAAACAAAACATGTGCTAGAACATATAAACAATCTCAATAAATGCACGCAAGTTTAAAGACGCACATGGTTGGCTTCTTTTAGATGTATGACTAATAGGAAGAACATATGCTACAACATCTAAACAATCTCAATAAATGCATGCAATTTTAAAGGCACACATGGTTGGCTTCTTTTAGATGGATGAGTAAAAATATTTCATCTCTAGGATTGAATGATGTTCAATGTCAAGTTTTTAATCTCATCAAATTCTTTTTCATTTTGTATAATTAGTTTTGTATTTTTTTTATTTTTTTATTTTTAATTTATTAGTTTATCTATGACTTGTAGGAATGGTATTTGGCTAAGAAATCATGATCTACGGTTATCTAAGTCATTAAAGACGGATCACAGTCCATGTGGACCGCACCAACTTTTAACATGGTTGGAACTTTTGCATCCATGATTTTGAATCGACAACCTTCACACAAAGAGTCTCTTAATAGAACAACATATTTCCCACTATTCCATTAGAATACTTATAAAAATAAAGATATCCAATGTTTTTATTCTAATACAAAATCACCTCTTATGTTTTCATATTCGACACATCACATCAACATCACCAACCCCATCGTGAAGAACCTTTGTGGACTGCTCCTTTGTATTGGCTAAGTGATTAGTCTTTAGCTAAGAAACCTTTTGTCGGGATAAAAATGATCTTATGGCTACTATGACATGACCCGGCCTCCTAGATCACCTTAAGGAAATGGAGTCAAAAAAATGAAACCTTATTGACCTTCCTTAGGAGCTACAAGACCCCCAAGAGCTAAACAACCACTCCAGATTCCCAAATACTAAGTTGGATGGTTCTTTTACTGACTTAGACCACTAGCCGCATGCATAAAACTGCATCCATGCCATTGTAGGCCTCTAGTCACATGCATAAGCCTACAAGGTAACAAATGCAGTCCCAATTACCTAGTTTTGTGCCTATAACCGCAGAATATGTGCCACCTTTTTAGGGTTACTCTCCAGATCATTTCCCGGAACTCGAGGAGACTTCCCAAAACAATAAATGACACAAGAACAAACCCTTTAACAAAAAACTTGACCAAGGACTTGACCTAACCAGGCCTAACCATGACAATCATTCCATCAAACACATAGTGAACATGAAATCTACATGTCATGAATGCATATATGAACATGGGGATATGATACTTATCTTATAATCATCAAGAAGGTCTAATGCCCTCTCACAATAGCTACAATAACATCTATTAGGCCATGCATTCAATAATCATTCATTTACTAGTCAAAACATGATAAGGGACATAATTAGAATTTGTCATAATACCATGCTTATAACTGACATATAAATAGAATAATAACAATGATAGAACAACCATAAAAGCCACATCATAACACGTACATTTACTCACAAAATATGAGAGGAAAATGTTTGTTATTAACATATGAAAAATCCAACCAAGTCAGGGGCTTCCACGTACCACCCAGCCATAGATTGGGCTGAACCAAATCTTTCTTTCAACCAATCACCCCCATGCCATATTTCAAGCATGAATGTGGGATTTCATGGGATAAAACAATACATATACAACCAAGGAATCCAAAGGTTAAACCACCTCCACCCTCACACTACCGCTATCTCGCGTAAACCAATCCCAATATGACAAAAATAAGCTAAGCTTGGATGCCTCATAATTCCTTCACCATCGCATGAGGAATTTTCTTATCTTGACCCACCTATTAAGGGAATCCTAGATAAAACCATCTCCACCTCCAACCCTTTGGATTTTCTTGAGACCGCCTCACCTGGATCCAAAACCTTTCAGCAATCCAAATCTCAACCAAGAATGAATCCCATCACACTATGGCTATCTAGAAATGGCAAGGAAAGGCTAAAACCATTGTCAAACTAGGAAAAACCCATTCCAATGACAAAAAATGAAACAAATACACACATGCATGCCAAAACCAGCTAGGAAATCATACATGAAACCTATTACTTGTAATTATTCCTACTAACACTACTTGATCCAACTCTTTCTTGATTGATCCTTGCTTTCCTTTTCTTTATTGCCCTTCCTTTGCTTGTCCTTTCTTTCCCCCTCTTGGTGCTCTTCTCCTCTCTGAAACCAATTCTGAAACTGAACTGACAAAAGGCTCAAGTCATAAAAGTTGTGACTTGATCCTCATAAGCCTTTTTATCATTGAGGCCTCTAATTTCTTCATTTTTCCTCTATTCTCCTTCAATTTCCTCCCCTTGCAAACCTGTGACCTTTCATATCCCTTTTCTCCTATTTTCCTTTATTTTCATAGATAAATGTCAATAATTACCACTTTTCCTTTTCAAAGCCTTTTCCAATGCCTTTTCCAATTTACCTTAGCCATAATAAACCAAATGAACACCGACTAGAATGTTTTTTTCCCAACATTCATCTTGGAATATGTGTCTCATGACCTTTGTCTTATTTTGCCTTTATTAACATTATTACATGAAATTTTAACCTGGGGCTGTTACAAATCCCTCCCCCTTAAGGAAACATCATCCTTGGTTTTATTTTACACCTATGACTAGCAAGGCCAATGAAAACCAAAAAATACTACCCATGGAGTTTTATAAATTAGCTTGATGCAATATTTACAATGACATCATGCTAAAATCATCACAACATACCACATACTGTAGCTTTATAACACAACTCATTATGGTATTTACAATAGAAACCACATATATACCTATGCACATTTCCTTCACCCAACAAATAACCATAATGTCAATGGAGCTTTATAGATCTAGGTCAATACAATATTCATAATAAAATACACATATATACATATGCACATTTGCTTTAACCAACAAATAAAAGGATATGGTGCCTACATCTGCAACAAGGGGATCCAGAGGCTCACACCTCCACCCTTAAAATAATACTAGGATTCATCTCCTTCCCAGGAAGTTCAAAATCCACTTCCAAATTCAAACCTACATCCAATATCTAGAATTATGATCCTTGCGCTACATGTCCCCTTAGTGAACAGCTACCGACTCATTGTTATAGGGAACATTCACATTGTGCATCTGATTCCATCTGGAAATGATAATGACTAAACAAATCTATCCCTCGGCCTTCCCTTCTCCATTACATAGTCCCTTGGGCAATCCAATCACCCCCTTCTGTGTAGTCACTTACCTTCTGAGTTCTCTGACATCCCCTTTCCCGGGCGATCCATCCATTGGCAAGGTTTCCTCACATCATAAGGTCAAAAAACTAAGGCATATCCCTACCTCAAAACCATCATAATGGTCATAGAATTCTCATGGAAATTAATGGACACTCTAGGGTACCAGTGTCCCACAATGGACCTGGTCTTGAATGCTTTACCAACATACTGCTGCATGTTCCAAGTCCTTTTGTTGCCATTAATTCTTTCAGCCAGTTTCAACCTCCATCTACCTGCTTTCCTGTACTGAACACATAATTTTCATTAGAATAAAAGGAATTGAAATAAATTCAATCATACCTCATTGGTGGTTCATCAATAAGGTACACTTCCAAATCTGTTTACTTTATGTCACAACAATTCAAACTAACTCTTTGATCAAATCATTATGTATAAACATATCACATCATATTAGTTCAAAACACAACCATCATAAATCACATGTAACCATCATAAACCAAAATCATAGATCACATTCATAATTAAACTAAAATAAAATACTTATCTTTCAAATGGTTCTTTGCTTCTGCTTTTGTTCTTTATCCTTTCCATACACACTAAATCGGTTGCTAAATCTAGCAAGCACTCGATGCCTTCTCTTCTCTTTAACCACGTATACACATTGGTTTTGTTTTACAAACCTGACAAGTACCTAATGCCTTCTCTTCTCTTCAGGAAACAAGTGAATTCAGAGACTAAACTACCTCCTCCCTCAATATCAACAACAAGGGTATCCCAAGACTAAACCACCTCAACCCTCAATAGAAATAAGGGTATCCTGATACCAAACCACATCAACCTTCAATATCAACAAGGGCATCCAGAGACTGAACTACCTCAACCCTCAATAGCAATAAGGGCATCTTGAGACTTAATTTCCTCAACCTCAATAGTAAGAAGGGAATCCTAAGACTAAACCACCTCAACCCTCAATATCAACAAGGGCATCCAGAGACTGAACCGCCTCAACCCTCAATAGCAACAAGGGTATCCCAAGGCTAAACAACCTCAACCCTTAATATCAACAACAAAGGCTTGGACAGTCTTGTACCTTCTTGACCCATCTCACTGTACAACATATACATATGCACAATGTACAACACAACACAAAAATGTACACCTAATTTATAATGCAATACATACACCTACACTCAGTGTACAACACAACACTTATGTCGGCACCTAATGTACAACACAATACATACACCTGCACCCAGTGCACAACATAACACATACACCTGCACCTGATGTGCAACAAAACACATACACGTACACCTGGTGTAGAACACAATACATACACCTACACCTGGTGTACATCACAATACATGCACCTAGTGTACAACACAACACATACACCTACACCCGGTGTACAACACAATGAATACACATGTCATGATACAATGCCTACACATTGCACATAACACAATACCACATGTGAACAACAAAATGTGTACGACCACACAATACCACATGTACACAACATCACCAGCACAATGTGTACATAGTACCACATGTACAGGCACCACCTGCATAATGTGTACACAATACCACTTTCACACAACACCACATGTACAAAATGTACACACCATCATATGTACATAGCACCACATATACACATGTACATAGCACCACATATACACATGTACATAGCACCATACTGCACATCTAGAGACCACATTGTCTCTACCAAGCAACCTTGCTTCTAGTGTCTTCCCACTATCCAAGTTTTTCTAGCATGCCATAGATCACACTACTTTCATTCCATTGATGTATCACTTAGCATTACCTATCATAGCATAAACATGGACATAGTATAATCACATAATATCAACTCATATCCACATGCTACTGACCTCATAGATCTGTCACGGCAACTCTTCCCACTTGATTCCTCATTAGACCAGGAACCTCTTCATGCCATTCACCTGCATAAGCAATCATTCCTCCATAAGAATGATCTATGACAACCTTGTCAGAAAATGGCATATATATATATATATAATATAATATATATTATAATATATAATATATATATAATCATTAGCATAAAACGATCATGATGTCTGAAAACCCTGTCAAAAACCAACATACGTACATGTAAATATACATATATAGACATCAACATAATCATAATCACAACATAATTATTAGATATCATAAGGTCAAGGTTAGATACTTCCTTTATTTGTGAACATCATGCACAACATTGAGAACAACAATTCCCAACATAGCAAAGACATCTAACGTCTCAAATCCAATTACTTTACCTTCCTTGTTACCTTTCTCATGACTATCCTACCATATCCCATTTATCCCAATGGACCCAACCAACCCCACTGGTTGTCATATTCTTTCCTTCAGTTTCCCTTACTCGTGACCATAACCATTTGCACAAGCCAATCCGGATTAGCACGAAACATATAACATCAAGATCTTAAATGGAATGACCACAATCTTCATGTGTACAACTACAATGCATATAACACCAAATCAACTACCATGCATGACTAGCCGACCCACATTCACATGACCGCACTAATCAACTATTATCTCTCATGCATGTAGCCACCACAATAATAGAATGACAGGCATATACATAATCATAATGTATATAACAACCATTAACCGACATGCCTTCATGCCCAACATATAAGCCTGTATGACGATATGCTCTTACCTTGAGGTCCAGAGCTACAACCTTGCTCTAATAATTCCCTTCTCCTGCTCTATCTTAGCCAACACATTAGCATCACGATGAAACAAACTACATAATGACCACCATGATGCATGTCTGACCTAATATGCATACATAACCATAACCATGATAACGCATGCCTAGCAACACGCATCCAACCCTTCCAATCCAAGTGTTTGAACCATGCTCTGATACCAATCTGTAACCCCCCCCCCCCCCCCCTCCAACATTTACCCACTTTCACTAGCCTATCAAGGTAAACATGAGTTTAGGGTTACTATGACATGACCCAGCCTCCTAGACCACCTTAAGGAAATGGAGTCGAAAAAATGAAACCTTACTGACCTTCCTCAAGAGCTACAAGACCCCCAAGAGCTAAACAACCACTCGAGGTGCCCAAATCCTGAGTTGGATAGTTATTTTACTAACCTATACTACCAGTAGCATGCATAACACTGCATCCATGAAAATGTAGGCCTCTGGTTGCATGCATAAGCATGCAAGGTAGCAACTGCAGTCGCAATTTTCCAGTTATGTGCTTGCAACCATGAAATTGGTGCCACCTTTTTAGGTGTAGTCTCCAAATCACTACCCGAAACTTGATGTGACTTTCCAGAATAATAATTGACACAAGAAAAAAGCCTCTAACACAAAACTTGATTAAGGACTTGACCTAACTGGGCCTAACCATGACATTAATTCCATAAAACACACGGTGAACATGAAATCTACAGGTCACGAGTGCATATTTTAACATGGGGGTCTGATACTTATCTAATAATCATCAAGAAGGTCTAATCCTCTCTCATAATAACTTCAATAACATCTGTTAGGCCATGCATTCAATAACCATTCATTTACTAATCAAAACATGATAAGATCCATAACTGGAATTTGTCATAAAATCATGCTTATAACCAACATATATTTGGAATAATAACAATGATAGAACATTGACCATCAAATCCACATAATAAAAAGTACATTTACTCATAAAATATGAGAGGAAAATGGCTCTTATTAGCATATGAAAAATCCAACCAAGTGAGAGACTTCCACATACAACCCAACCATAGATTGGGTTGAACAAAATCTTTATTTTGATCTCACCTAAATCGGTCTTGAGATCACAAAACCAAACCAAGCTTGGATGCCTCATAATTCCTTCACCACCCCTTGAGGAATTTTCCTGTCTCCACCCACCTATTAAGGGCTTCTCAAAGAAAACCATCTCAACCCCCAACCCTTGGGATTTTCCTGAGACCACATCACCAATATCCAAAACCTTTCAACAATCCAAATCTCAACCAAGAATGATTCCCATCACACCATCGTTATTTGAAAATGGCAATGAAAGGCTAAAACCACTGTCAAAACAAGAAAAACCCATGCCAATGACAGAAAATGAACCAAATACACATGTGCATGCCAAAACCAGCTAGGAAATCATACATGCTTACCTACAATTATTCCTATTGAAACCAGTTGATCCAACTCTTCCTTGCTTGATCCTTTCTTTCCTTTTCTTTCTTTATCCTTACTTTGCTTGTCCTTGATTTCCTCCTCTTGGTGCTCTTCTCCTATGTTAAACCAATTCCAAAACTTAACTAACAAAAGGCTCAACTAACAAAATCTATGAACTGATTCTCATAAGCTTTTTGTCATTGAGGCCTCTAATTTCTTAATTTTTCCTCTATTTTCCTTCAATTTCCTCCTCAAGAAAACCTGTGACCTTTCACCTCCCTTTTCTCATATTTTCCTTTATTTTCATAAATAATTTCCAATAATTACCAATTTGCCTTTTCAAATCCTTTGCCTTCCTTGTTACCTTTCTCATGATTATCCTGTCATCTCCCCTTTATCCCAATGGACCCAACCAATGCCACTAGCTATCATATTCTTGCCTTCAACTGCCCTTACTCATGCACTGAGCTTCATCCAAGTCTTACATTACATGTTGGGTTTCATTCAGCTCTCCTCGAGCTTCATTGACTTTCCTTTCCCAAACCAATTCCCAAGACCCTCAAAGCATAAAAGGAAAGAACAAGAAAGAAATAAGAAGAAAAACCATGAACAACCAATAACAATATGACACCACAAACAAAGTGGCATGGCCATGCACCAGACATAAACGAAACTGCAAATTAGGTGCAAACGAATCACAAAAGAATGAAAGCACAGAACTCCCAACAAATACCATGACTTAATCCCCATGGGTTCCCAATGCTTCCAAGGGAAAACTCAACCTGAGCCTTCTTCAAGATTTCATGGTAGCCTCTTTTGCCATGCAATCCCCTATATCATACTTCCATAACACATAAGTGTCAGTGTATAGATAAATATAACAATATACCAGTTACCTTACCTTGTTATATCCAAGACGTTGACCTATAACTGAACACATACATATGTCATCTCTCAAGGAACTCCAATTCCTTGACGAATCCATCCATAACTGAAAACTAGCTGTTATACCTGTCAAATACATGCTCATGAATATAGTTCATATCCACATAATGTCAAACAAAATCAAGTTTAAGAATACTTCCTATACTCATGCAAAGCACTCATTCATTTGGAATTGTGGTTTCCAAAGATAGCCAATGGAATTATCACCTAATTCTTTTAGTTTACCTCTTCCTTACTGAAATTGAGTCTTATTAAATGCTATCACATCACCCACCTGTTAGTTATATATACAAATCAACTATTACCTTTTCACGCTAATACCAAGCATGCTTCCTTGCAATTGTTCACACTTGTGAGTCACATGTCAAGACATTATATCTATTAATTTTAAATAAACCTTTACCAAGACTTAAAACAATGTCATAATCAAATCACAATCATTAATCATAATACTACAACTATCACCCACTTACACTCAATTTCATATCAATTGTCTCAACACATATTGCATTAGTACAACCATCTTAAAACAAGATCATTCCTTTGTGCAATATTATAGACACATACTCATATCATGCAATCAACCAATCATTCAAACAACCTGTAGACATATAATGTTAAATAAACCAAATAGAATATGTAATTAAACTCATACCTCAATATATATCAGAGGAGGCTATCACATCTACACAAGTTAGACTAGATTAATACAACACAATATCATAAATATATTAACTCATACCTTAATATCTGACCATAACCATCTGCACAAGCCAAAATACATTAGCACGATACATATAACATCAAGATCTTAAATGCAATGACCATAATCATCATGTGTACAACCAGAATTCATATAACAAGAAATCAACTACCATGCATGACTAGCTCACATATGAGCACATGACCACACTAACCAACTAACATCTATCATGCATGTAACCACAAAAAAATAGAATGATAGACATATACATAACCATAATCTATAACCCCCTGGATGCGGGTGCAAACCAGAGCGAATAGGGTGATGGGACGGGTGTGCAAGGGAGGCCAACTGCCTGCCATGCGCAGAGGTGACTTGGAAGACAGTGGAGAAGGACATCCCCGGAGGTCGATGATAAATGTTAGAGGACGACAGCCAAGGAGCATTTACGCTCCGACCTCCTTTGGTTGTGCTACAAAATTTGGCTCGGTAGCACAATTGAATACCTCATTAATGGAGGGTGACCCTCGAGGCAAAGGCAGGTATTTTATAACCAGAGGTAGCCTAGAAATCACCATGTTCATTTGGGCAAGGTCTGGAGTTCTCATGCCGTCGTTGGTGCTGACATATTCCGGCCCTGGGTTGATTGCCCAGCTTGTTTATGCCCCTCCTGGTCTCCTGCATTTCAATTCGGCTTTGTATTGCCCAGATAACATGGTCAGGACTCGACAGCGAATGCTGAGTCGTCGTGGCTCCAACCGTGGAGGGTCATCGCGCCCTACAGCCGAGCCGGAGACCCATTCCCACTGTCACTGCCCTCACTGTCGCTGTCACTGCCATTGCCCTCATTTGGGAGGTGCAAGCTCTCTCAGGCATAGCCAATATATGGAGGCTAGCTCACCTGGGTCTTCGTCTGCACCTTTCTTCGGCTCAGCTATATTTACCTTCAACAACCCCTTGAATTGTCCAAGGATTAATGCCCACATCTCTATTCTTTTCATTGATGAAGCCCACGATGAGGGCGGAACCAGTGCTCCTCCAGAATTCGCTGCACCGGTTGACATGGCCAAAACCTTTGAATTGCCCACGGCGGACAAGGGGAAGGGCACGGATTTACTAGACCTTCAAATGGAGACAAACCAGAAGCAGCCCGAAGTGGCCAGGCGAAAGAGAGCCAAGCTCAAGAAGCGGAAGAATATGGATGGTACCCAATTGTGGAGGAGGTGCCGGAAGACTAGTCTGCTGCAAGGTCTCAGGTCCTGTTGCTCGGGTGCGATTCTGGTTCTTTCTTTCTTTCGGTCATGTCCATGTGTCCAAATGTCTCTGGTATGTATTTGTGTCGAATATATTTTATGTTAATGTGTCAATGTGGCAATATGCCAACGCTGCGGCGTATGGTCGGCTATAGTCTTGCTTGGGTGTCAATTTTGTGGTCGGTTATAGTCTTGCATGGGTGTCAATTTTGTCCTCCCCTGCGTGGGAATGATTTTTCTGGTCACAGTTTCCCCTGTGAGGGAATGGACAGGTCAACCCTCTCTTTCTGCTACATTTGGTTGTTCCAGAATGCCACTCTTTCAGGCAGATGGATCTTTCAGCCAGCATGATTGTAAATGTACTCTGGTTTTTTGTATATAATAGAATAGTTTAATCGAGAAAGAAAAAACCATAATCTATAACCATTAACCAACATACCTACATACCCAACATACAAACTTGTATTTCAATCTTCTCTTACCTCGAGGTCCAATGCTACAACCTCGCCCTGATAATCTGCTTCTCCTACTCTATCTCAGCCAACACATTAACATCATGATTACACAAATTGCATAATGACCACCACGATGCATGTCTAACCTATTATTCATGCATAAACATAACCATTACAATGCATGCCTAACAACATTCATCGATCCCATCCAATAGAAGTGCTTGAACCATGCTCTGATATCAATTTGTAATCCCCCCCCCCATTTACCCACTTTCACTGTCTTGACAGGGTAAACATGAGCTGAGGGCTACTATGACATGACCTGACCTCCTATATTACCTTAAGGAAATGGTGTTGACAAAATTAAACCTTACTGACCTTCCTAAAGAGCTGCAAGACCCCCAAGAGCTAAACAACCACTCCAGGTGCCCAAATACTAAGTTGGATAGTTATTTTACTGAACTAGACTACCGGTCACATGCATGGAACTACATCCATGTAACTATAGGCCTCTAGTAGCAGGAATAACCCTGTAAGGTAGTGACTACAGTCCCAATTTCCAAGTTTTTTGTCTACAACTGCAAAATTTGTGCCATGTTTCCAGGGCTAGTCTCCAAATCATTGCCCAAAACTTGATGAGACTTTCTAGAACAATAAGTGAAAAAATGAAATATCCTTTAACACAAAACTTGATGAAGGAATTGACCTAACCAGGGCTAACAATGAGAGTTATTTCGTTAAACACATAGTGAACATGAAATCTAAGAAGCTCTAATGAAATAGTGAATATGAACATGGGGGTCTGATAATTAATCGAGAATCATCAAGAACGTCTAATTCCCTCTCATAATAGATTCAATAACATATAATATGCCATGAATTCAATAACCATTCATTTACCAATCAAAACAGAGAAGATCCATAACTGGAATCTGTCATAAAACCATGCTTATCACTAGCATACAACTAGAATAATAACAATGATAGAACAACCATCAAATCCACATCATAACAAATACATTTACTCATAAAATATGAGAGGAAAATGGTTCTTATTAACATATGAAAAATCCAACCAAGTTGTGGACTTCCATGTACCACTCGACCATATATTGGGCTAAACCAAAATCTTTCTTTCAGCCAATCACCCCTATGCCACATTCCAAGCATGAATGTGGGGTCTCATGGAATAAACCAATACATATACAACCAAGGGAATCCAAAGGTTAAATCACCTCCACCCTTACACTATCGTGATCTCAATTAAACCAGTCCCGAGATCACAAAACCAAACCAATCTTAGGTGCCTCAGAATTCCTTCACCATCCCTTAAGGAATTTTCCTATCTCCACACACCTATTGAGGGCTTCCTAGAGAAAAACATCTCCACCCCCAACCCTTCGGGATTTCCTGAGACCATTTGACCTGGATCCAAAACCTTCTAGAAATCTAAAACTCAACCAAGAATGAATCCCATCACACCATGGCTATACAAAAATGGCAATGCAAGTCTGAAACCACTGTCAAAATAGAAAAAACCCATGCCAATGACAAAAAATGAACCAAATACACACATTCATTCCAAAACTAACTATGAAATCATATATGCAACCTATTACCTGCAATTACTCCTACTGAAATCGCTTGATGCAACTCTTCCTTACTTGATCCTTGCTTTCCTTTTGTAACAGCCATAGTGAAAATTCCCTGTAATAAAAGTTAATAAAGGAAAAAATAATAACCACAGTTGATGGGACACTTATTCCAAGCTGAATGTTGGGAAAGACATCCTAATGTGGGTTTTCATTTGGTTATTAATGGCTAAGGAAATTGGCAAAGGAAATGGCTAAGGCATTGGAAAGGAAAATGGCATTTTTGACACATTTATTTATGAAAATAATGGAAATTAGGAGAAAAAGGAGGTGAAAGGTCACAGGTTGCATGTGAGGAGGAAATTAAAAGAAAATGAAGAAAATAGAGGCCTAATTGATAAAAAGGCCTCAAAAGATCATTTGGTAACCTTTTCTCATTTCAGTTTTGGAGCTCTCTCTCTATTCTCACTCTCTCATACTCTTGGACACTTATAGTTTTCTTCGATCACTCTTGGAGGGTGTGGAATACTTGTAGTTTTGGAGTAAGAGAGAAAAGGAAGAGAAGAAAAGCACAAGAGGACATCAAGATCAACATCTACAGTTGGTTTTTCTTGCAAGTACCAAGTTGCATGTATGTTTTCCTCACTAGTTTTGGCATGCATGACATATGCATGTGGTTTATTGGCCATGATCTGTCACTGGCATGGAGGATTGCCAAGATTGACAACAGATTTTCCTAGCCTTGCCATTTCCTGGATAGGCATGGTGATTGTGGATTTATTTCCTTGTTTTTATTGTTTGGTTCTAATGTTTCCTTTAGCTTGGGTTGACTTACTAGTTCCTGGAAGCTCTGGTTGGACAAACGCTCTAGAAGCCCTGTAATAGTTTGGGTTGAGTTACTAGTCTTGGAAGCTTTGATTGGATGAATGCTTTGAAGGCCCTAGATGAGTAGGAGTTACTAGTTCTGGAAGCCCTCATTGGAAAAATGCTCTGGAAGCCTGGAATAATTTGTGGGTTGAGTTACTGTTTAGTCAATTTAGTGTGTCCTAAATTGCTACATAAGTTATCAATCCGGGAGTCGTAAACTGATGAAGTGTAGTGCACTGTATGTGCAAGACAACCCTTTTCTTACCTCACTATTTTCAGTTTTTATCTTGTTTTCGGGTTTTTTTCTTGTTGGTCTCCTAAAGTGTTTAATGCAAATGGAAATCCTATTCTAAAGTTTTAAGAATACTTTTAAAGATCAAGTGTGGATGTATAATTGAAGACAAGGTTTATGCTTCTTATAGTAATTTCCAAACTTAGAACTTCAAAGATCTCAAAACATGTTGTCTACAAAATCAAAACTTTGAACAAGAGTGTAAACATGCAGCTACATAAATCAAGCTAAAGATGAAGTACTGAAAATGAGGTTACTATCTCTGCTATCCATCCTAATTATAGAATTGAAATCTAATAAACTACTACACTCAAAACAAAAAAAAAATAGAGAAGCTAGAAACTAGTCACTGATTTCACCCATAATCACAATATTTCGTCAATTAACTTCTAAAACGGGGTTAAGCTAAAGACTCCAGAAATATCATCATATGGCATGAAAGAATGACATTTAAATTATCTAATGAAATCAAAATCAATTACTTCACCTATAATCACAATAGCTCGCCAATTAACTTCTAAAACGGGGTTAAGCTAAAGGCTCCAGAGATATCATCATATAGCATGAAGAACTGATATCTAAACTATCTACTTACAGACTAATGAAAGAAAAATCAAATTACTTCACCTATAATCACAATAGCTTACCAATTAACTTCTAAAACAGGGTTAAGCTAAAGGCTCCAGAGATATCATCATATAGCATGAAGAACTGATATCTAAACTATCTAAAAGCAGTAAGAAAATATCACTTAAATAAAAGCATAACAACTAGAATTGAAAACTAAATTTCAGCAAAGGAAGCAAGTCTTCGATCACCACTTGATGCAAAAAGCTATGAAAAAGCTCAAGCATAACCTATTCTAAAATGCATTGATCAGCGTTAGTGGAAAACATAACAAGCTGCAAAATCATGTACAGGATTAGAACGATTAAAACCATAAACAAAACATGAGAAAGGTACAACTTAAATAAGAGGAAATATACATAAAAAAACTGTACAAAACAAAAGAAGAACCTCAGCCATGCAGGGGCCCTCTGCATAGCTTTGGATTAACATGTTGTCACTTCAAACCACGCTTAAACAGTCATGTAAAAAAAAACAAAGTTTTTTTCTATTATGAAATAGAGGATAAGTCTCTTGGTTATAGCAGCAAAATAACGCTAAAACAACAGTAACTAGACTAACTATCTGTGTTGCAAATGCTTATATTTATAGAGGAAATAGATAACTGTTTTTCAGAGAAATTTCTTTAGCAATGGACACGTGAACAGGTCAGAATTCGAGGATTTAGCCTCTCTGTTTCCTTGAGCAATAAATCTACACAAAGTGCATGTTGGATTATGTTATGGAGATGGCCTACAGGTGGCAAAAATGGATCCATGAGTTCAGGAATGACTCAAGCTTCTTTTACGTGTAGGAACAGAGTCCTAGTTGATGCAAGACTCTCTATTGACCATCCTTTGACCAGTACCTTTCTTCATGAATTTGGCTAAGCAAATAGGACAATGAAAACGGATACAAAATTGTGAGTTAGTTGTGGAAAGTGGCTACATTCTGTAGTTGATAAAAAAAAACTAAATCAAATAGCACACAAATGATATAATTTGAAAATCACTCAAATGTACTCCTGAAATCAACATGTAACAACTTTTGATAGCTTATGAGGCACTGATATAGGAAAATAGAAGAGAAAAGGTTTAAGAAGGTGTGTGGAAGAGAGGTAGTTTTGGGGCTCAACATACCCCCAATGTGAAGATGTTTCATGTCGTCATGCAACCAAAATTGTAACTATCCTTTCTTCAATTCATCTATTCTGAGACTTCTGCTAAGACATCTAGCCTTTTCTTCTTCTTCCTTGTTGTCATTGTCATCCTAGGCTTCATCATGAGGCATTTGTGCTTGAGATTGATGAGGTCTCTACTCAAACTCATTTTTTTCTTCTTCAGTTCTATATTTTTCTTGTGCCATAATCCTAAATGCAGCATGGTATTATCATGGATAAATTTATCCAATTTGTTTTTCTATTTTAGTGTTTCATTTTCCTTTTGGATATGTCTGTTCAAGACTTCCAGCTCATAAATTTCTTATTTTAATGACTGGATCAAAGTTTCCTAAGCTGTACTTGGCTGATTAGATGAAGTCCCCTGTTCTATTGTAGTCTTTTCCAATTATTCAATGAAGTCATACATATGTTGCTGAGTTTGATCAATTTTTGGTGTTGTCTTCTTTGGACTGGTTTCAAAATCTAATTGGGGAGAAGGAGAATACTATGGACTTTGATCGGGAGGAGTGTTTTCTGGTGATTGATCTAGAGTTTCACCTCCCAGGTCTATGAAGTGGACTCCTTTGATTTGTGTTTTCTTCAATTTACCCTTTAATCTAGAGCTTCTTCTTAGACCTTGTGATCTTATGTCTCCCCTTTCTATTCTCTGTTTCTCCTTTCCTTTTTCTTTTGCCCTAGTTGACTATTTTTTAAGATGAATTAATCTCTCAAAAAGCACTTTCTCTTCTTCTGAAGAAGGCTCATGATTCTAGTAAATATCTTCAATATTCCTTTTTCCTTTCTGTTTTACTTGTTTTCTAATCTCAGTAAATGTTTTGGAAGGCAATTCTTCTTTACTAGTTTCCTTAGTCACATTAGTAAGAGTATCTTGGATTGTTAAATTTGTTCTTGTTCTCCTACTTTTATTTGTTGAACTTCCCTCAGGCACTTCAGGAGGGTCTTGGAAGAAATTCCTAACTAGGAATTTTTCCCATGTGTCTTTCCTCTCTTTCAAATGATTCTCAACTAGGATCTTAATAAGGCCATGATGGTAGAGATGAGGCTTCTCATCACCTATATTCTTTCGCACAATAGTATACGTTTTTCTCAAACTACTCAACAAGAAATAAGGAAGATCAATGGTTTCATTCTCCAAGAAATTCATTAATAATCTTATATGGTACATGTACATGGAGCCATACCTGCCCTCGCATGTAATGAATTTTTGAATTATTAACAATAGACTAATCCATTTTTCCTTTAAGGTTGAAACAGGAATTCCTCATTTAAAAATTGATACGTCCATACCTGGATTATGAAGAATAACCCTCCATACCTTTTCATCGAAGTCCTTATTCTTAAACCATCGTTCTCCTTCTTGTGGAAGCTATGTTGCTGCTGCAATGGATGACTCTATTACTGGAAATTTGATGTCCCCAATTTCGACTTCCATACCATTGAAGGATCTTACAAACATTTTTGTGACTTCCTTATTATGACCTTTGAAATTTTGAATAAACTGCAACCATCTTGCCTTCCTCAACATGCTCTTTAGTTGTGGGTATCCCTCCATAAATTTAGTTCCATTAGGCTCTGTTCTCATTATAAGACCCATTCCTCCTTCTTACTGCAAATATACCTCTGTAGATGATAGTTTTACGGCAGCAAAATGGTTATGTGAGTGGAAAATGGAAGAGGGTTGCAGAGAAAACCATTGGTTACAAAGCGAGAAGAATGTAGAGCATGCAATGAGAGTGGGTTCACGGAGCAGAAGTCTATGTAAAACAAACCATGAACAGAAAATCGTGAAACCCGGTGTGAAAGTGTGGAGGCAAAGTGAAACTGGCGAAACTGAACAAAGTTTGAAATAAAAGCTTGCGGAGTGGACATCAATGGGTTCTAAAAGGCTGCGGAGTGGAACATCAGTGGAAGATAGCCATAGTCAATTAGCTCATATCTGCATGATTAGCCGTTTTGACAGGTGTAATGCAGATGTATGACTAAGTACGAGTTAAACTCAGGAGAGGATTATGAGACTGTTAGGATTGATGCGGAGGATATGGGGGAGTTAAGGCATATCAAGTCAAATCATTACACATTATGGAGCTTGTGATTTACAAGCTATACAAATTATGTGTTTGAAATGTTATTTTAAAATTGTTTTTCTCATACCTTGGAATCATACCTCTTTCGTTTGGCTAAATTTTAATTGGCTACCTCTGTAGGTGCTTTTAGGTGCTGACATCTTCAAAAGATCTTCCTCTTTCATACCGACATCTTGCTTTTATCATTATTTGGCTAATCACTTGGCTGTGACTGCAGAGTAACAAAGGATTAGTCGTGGAATCAACATCCAGCTGCGAAATTAGAATTCAACTGCAGAAACTAACATAGTGAATAACATATGACTTGGCGAAATGGATGGAAATGAATGGAAATGAAAAATGACTGTATGAATGATATATGGAAAGGTGAACATGAAGATAAAACTGAAAGGAATTTTATTGATGTAATGTGGTGGTGAGATGGAGTGAAATGAAATGGAATGAAATGAAATAACTATGAGTGAATTGAGAATTTGTTTTTGGAAAATATAGGGCGTCAAAAGCTTCTAATTTTCACCCTATATTTTCTGCATAAGACTGCCAATCAGTGATTGGTTTTCAGGCTTCTACATTATTATTATTATTATTTAGATGATGATGAAAAGAATAAAGACTAGGCTGGTGGAGAAGAATGATTCTTCTTCACCAGCCTCATTACAGAATTATCTTGAAAGATTTTAATAAACTACTCCTTTGAGAGTGGCTTATGATAGATCTTCAACTGATGACGATTCACAATGAGAGGAGTTTGATGCTCATCAATTGTTTTGATTCTTACTACTCCATTGCTTAAAACTTTTTCAATCTCATGTGACCCAAGCCAATGAGTTTGAAATTTACCTTGAAAATCTTTGAACTTGGAATCAAATAGCAATGTTGTTATAGACATTTTTGGGCACTTCAACCCCAATCATAAATGTCCATAAACTGAGGGCTCCTAAGTCCCTAAAAGTGTTGCTTCACTTCCTAAAGGAACAAGGTTAACTGATTACATCATCTCCCAGAAGTTCTCCACTAAAATCGGCTCATGAATGGTCAAAACTGGACCATACTGAAAACCCAGTGCAGAGGGTGCGATGCATATCACCTTCCCAGTGTACAAGGTGCGATGCATGCTGAATGGCTCCTCTGTAGGGTGCGATGGTCAGGAATGGACAAATGGTAGGGACAAAATGCAAGGTGGAAGATCATAGAATCTTCCAGAAGCTTCCCCTCTGACACATGCCTCTCTGTTTTCGACCAGGGATGAGTAAGAGAGCACCATTCTCCAAGTGGAAGAAGGAACTATCAGAGAGAGGACACTAATCAAGACCCCAGAAGATGACTCACCTCCCTACAATCATCTATATATGGATCCCTCAACACAGAGATCCAGAGGCTGGAATCTTGTATCTTGTAGAGAATTGTTGTTGGTTTTCTGGTGTATATTCATAGTGTTGGGTGATCTAAGATTTACTTGAGGTGAAGAAGGGCTTTCTAGTTGGAAGATTATGTTGGGTCAGAACATATGGTTGTAATCCTCTTGCTACTTTTCATCTTAATAAAGCTATTCAAGTTTTCCTCCATATTCTTGTATGTTTACTTATATATGCATTTGTATGGTTAACGCACAACTGGTCCTGTGTTATTTATGAATATAGATCTTTGTTCTTCGATAGTAGTATGTTGCTGCGATTCCATAGGTGCTCTTTGAAGCTGGGAAAATGAAGAAGAAGCGGCAAAGCTCTATCAGGAAGGAGGGGGAATCAAGCGCAAGACTAAGGTTGGTCTCCTTTGTTCCAATCCTATCTATTTTCATAAAGGAAAGCGAAAGTAGACTTTACTTGTTTGTTTCTAAGATAGCTACCAGTCTTAGTGGGAATAACAGCATCTGAGTGGACACTATTCCCAGTAACACTTCTAGTGCATTTAAGGAAAAATATAGCTAAGCCTGTCTTTGCTTCCTCTTCTCTCCTCTTGATCTGCATGGTGTCCATTTGCAGAGAAAAGGTATGCAACATTTCATTTTTAAATTCCTCCAACATGTTTCCAATTTCATTATTTATGGATGTTGTGGAGGAAGAGGAATTGGCCAAAGCTTGACTAGACCTACCCTTCTTCCTTGCAGCCCTAGAATGGATTTTGAACAATGTCTTGATGCCTTCATAGGGTATTTGATAAATGTCTCCCCTAGGTAGCATGTTTAGGGTTTCCAGTATATCCTCCTTGATGCCTCTAAGAAGGACTAACTTGAGTGATTTAGAATCAAGGGTGCATCTGGCCCTCCTATAACTAAGTCAGAATACTTCCTCATAGTCTTCCATGGATTCATTAGGTCCAAGATCCATTCTAAAGATTTCGTCTTTAGTGTCTTTGGACATACAATAGTCCCTATACTTGTTGTTAAAGAATTGATGCATTTTATGTTGGGTCCCTATAATACTAGTGATTACCCCATTACTATTGTAGTTGTACCCCTTATTAATATTTTTGTGCCCCTATTGTCCCCATATTGTTATTATTGTGCCCCA
>APFE031508891.1:0-11709 GCA_000404065.3 Pinus taeda | reverse complement strand
AAAGAGAAGATACAAAAATCCTTAGTGTAATTTGGGCTTATTAGAATGGGAGCTTCCATGATAGCTTGCTTGATGGCTTCGAAAGAGCTTCTTGAAGCATCTGTCCATTTTATTTCTGATCCTTTCTTCAGCATGGAAGTGATGTGCTTTACTAACTCCGCAAAGTTTGGAATGAACCTCCTTACAAAGTTAATCTTACCTAGGAAGGATTGAATGTACCTTTTTGACCTTGGGATGGACAATGTCTGAATTTCTTGAACTCTTGTTGGATCAATATTCACACCTTCAACAGAAACAATATGTCCCAAAAGCTTCCCTTCTTCTAGAGTAAATTGTGACTTCTTCGGGTTCACTGAAATTCCAAACTGTCTGCACTTTACGAAGACCTTCTTCAGATGCTACAAATGGTCTTTGTGACTGCTAGAGATGACTCTTATGTCATCAAGATAAATAAGGACACACTTTTCCTTCTCTCTCAAAAAGGCTATGTCCATGGCCCTTTGAAAACTAGCCCCAACATTCATCAATCCGAAAGGCATATTGGAGTACATGAAAGTGCCCCAAGGAGTAGTGAAGTTGGTCCTTTCCTGATCTTCTAGATGTACAACAACCTGATTGTAACCTAAAAATCCGTCTAAGAAATACATTACTCTGGCCCCTGAAACTCTTTGCAGCAAGTGTTCCATCTTAGGCAGGGGGTAGTTATCATTTTTAGAGCACTTGTTCAGATTTCTGAAGTCAACACAAAGCCTGATCTCTCCATTTTTCTTTCTTACTACCACAAGGTTAGCTATCCACTTTGAATACCTTAAAGGAACTATGATTTTGGCATCCAACAACTTCTTGATCTCTTTCTCAATCAAAGTCAAGAAGAGAGGGCTGATAGGTCTTAATTTTTTCTTAAAAGGGGTGGTGTTCTTCTCCACTCGAATCTTATGCTGAATGATCTTTGTGTCATAATCTTTAAGATCACAGTATTCCCAGGCAAGAATATCAGCGAATTTCTTTATTAGGGTGCAATCCTCATAATTCTAGGTAGAACACAAATGAGTGGATAGATTGATGAATTTCGGACGGGGTGGGATCCCTATATTATGTTTACAAACAACAGACTCATTTTCTGTCTTGGCAAGCTTATAAGGCACATCGTTATGATTGAACAACTTCTCTAGAGGCACCAATCCTTTTGGAATATGATGACTAGGCAATTGGACAATGCCTCCTCGGTCGATCTCATCCTTTAGCTTGGACTGGCTACATTTTTCCATGGTTTCATTTTCTTGGTCGATGTGCGTTTCAGAAAATTTCTCAACGACTTGTAAAAACCTATTAGTTTCCTCACCGTTTTAAAAAACTCTCCAGTATTTGACATTGTCAAGTAGAGACTGTCTATATCTTACCTAAACTTCATACGCCAAATTAGGAGGCAAAGGAGAAATAAACATGCTAGCAGACGTAGCAAGGGAGTCGGCAAGCTCACTCTTCATTCTCGGAATATAAGAAATGTTGAAATCATTAAAACAGCTCTTAAGCCTCCATACCTCATCTATGTATGCTTTCAGTCTTGGATGCTTTGCTTGGAATACTTTATTGACTTGCTGAATGATGAGGTTTGCATCTCCAAACACTTTCATGCCTTTGATACCCATTTCTTTAGCAGCGCTTAAGCCTAGAACCAAAGCTTCATACTCTGCTATGTTATTTGTGACCTCAAATGTTAATTTGAAAGATAAATGAATGTATTCTTGTGTGAGGGACACAACGAATACACCTTCCCATGCAGCTTCGTTAGAGCAAGCCCCATCAAAGAACATGTCCCAAATCTGTGGGCCTTCTTCCTCAACGATATGGCAAACTGGTTTTATAAGCTGTGTGGAGACCAACTGGGATTATTCAATATGAAGAATACATAATCCAAAATCAGTGTCAACAACATAGATGGGATGATTAGTGGGATTCTTCTCATCATTGATGATATAAGCCAACTGAGCTTCTGTGTGTAATCTCTTTCTCTCACCTCCAAAGACTGGGACAGTAGCATAGGATAGATCATTTTGTAATGATCCACTTAATCTCTTGATCCAACGTCTGGAAAGTACCATGCCAAACTTGGGGGGTACATCTGCTACCACAATATCCATCATCATGCTATTCATGGGAAACTAAGACAAAGTGTTGGCTAGGTCCTTGATTAATCCTAGGCATTTCACTTTTCTAGAGTCAAAAGAAAATAGGTCATGCTAAGGTTTGGTGATATCAAGACCCAACTCATCCACGACAGCCTTAGGCATTAGATTATGGCTGGCTCGAGTGTCCAAAAGGCAATTGTGAAGGATTTTTTGATGAATAGTTAGAGAGACATAGAATGATGAGGAGCTATCTTCACAATTTTCAATCATTGGGCTGAGAATAACAGTTGGCTTGTCATCTTGTAGATTTACATATTCACTGGAGGCTTGGATGGCTTTAGGCTTAAGGGCCTCGAGGATGGATATTTTCAAGGACTCATTCTTCACTAGTTCAATCAAAGGCATAGGTATTCTTAGCTTCTGAATTTCTGATTGAAAACTGAAAGGAGAAGGAGACTCGTCAAGGCCTCTTACCTCATGAGATGGAGCTTTGAGGATGATGGGATCAATTGCTGGTTGCTTTTGCTTATTAGCTTGTTGTACTGCAGGGACAACAACTCTTTGAATAGGAGGTTCCTTCGCATTATTCATCTTTGACCTCATATTATATCTTTGTTGATCTTCAATTTATAGAATAGCTTCACCACCCCATTCTTGGCTAATCTGGTCATTGAACAATGACTTTTCATAAGCAGATGAGGTCAAAAAGGAAGCATTTCCTTTGTCTTCTAGACAATGGATCTCATCATCTTCTTCAAACTGCTCTTCTTCCATGACTGCGTTTTGAAAAGGGGCCTTCACCGTTAGGTCTTCATTGGCATCTTTACTTCTTTGAAAAATTTGTAACTGCTAATTAGTCATTCTATATGGATTTCAATTTGGATTTCTAGGAGCAAAGGTTTTAGGAACTCTCCCTTTCCTGGGGTGCTACTCAACCTTTAATTTGGAGATTTTAGAGGCTAATGACTCTATCATTTTGGTCATTTTATCTCTCTTAGGATCAGAGGATGATGAAGGCTCTCCCATCTATCTTCTTCTATCAACATTTCTGTTGAGCTTCTCTGCAGCCATGAAGTTTGATTCCACTTCCAAGGATGCATCCTACATGTTAGCTAAAGTAGCACATTGCCTCTCCTTCAATAGTAGGCAGAAGTCAGAAGCGAAAGCACTAGCATAAGTGAGTTTAGTAGAGGTAGTAGTTGGTTTTACTTCAGCTGGTATCTTGCTATACATACGGCTAAACCTCTTATTAAAATCATACAACAACTCACCATTTTCTCTCTTTAAGTTGCCAAGCTCAGTGTGGTAGTAGAGGAGATCCTTCTTTTCCCCCCAATTCTTTAGAAATGCATCATCTAAAGCCTTAATATTTGCTATATATCTTGGGATTAGTTCTCTGAACCATTTTCTAGCCTCTCCATCTAGGCTTTCGACAAATACTCTCATCCATACATCATCTTCACTAATGTCCAGGTTATCGGCATAGTTATAGAATTACTCAAGATGTTCTTCAATAGTAACACCTTCATTCCAAGTGAACTTAGGCCTACATTTATGATATTCTCGAAGTGGCATGGCATCTAAAGGAGTGGGCAATATTAGAGGCCCATACCTAGTAGCTATGATTTTTTCCATTTTGGTACGTGCTTGTAGACCTGCCATGGCTATGGTGGCTAAAAGAGTAGTGGCAGTCTGAATCATGGAGGGTTGAGGAGTGACTGATAAGACTAAAGGAGTACGATGGATAGGAGGTGAGGTTTCCTTTGGGCTTACAACAAAAGGAGAACCTAAAGAATAAGTAGCCTTATGAATCTCTAATAGTTTTTCTTCACTGCTAGTATTAGATGCTATACTCTCAACATGTATTTGTTCTATTACAAGACTTTCTTGACGAGATATAGGAGCTTTTTTAGTTTACCTGAACATGATGGTCCTTTCTAAAATACCTTTCTCTCTTTGATGATCTTTTTAGGTTCAAGTACTCGGTCAACTTGTTATTTCAGAAGATTTCTTAGAGTATGCCTCACAAACTGAGCCAGAACTATGAAGTAGAGTTGCCAAGATGTTTAGCCTCTAGTAGAGTTGATAGATAGATTATCACAACCAAAAAAGTGCTTAGAATTTGTATATCATCAAATATGGATCTATGTCATTTCCCACGGAAGATGAGCTTTAGTTTCCTCTCCCTCGCAACAACAACAATTATGTTCTCTCTCCACGAAACTCTCATAGGTTACAGCTCAGAGATGCCTGGTAACATATAATCTTCAATATTGTTCTGAGAACTATTGGAATGGATGATGGTTTGGATCAAGTCAGATAACCATTTCAGCTCTATTTTCACTAAAGACATGCATGAACACCATGAATAATACAAGGCTTTGGACTACTAATGCTCAATAGTTTATAGATTTAATGGATAGATGGAGAATACTGACTGTACCACCAGATTGCATACATAAACACATATGAATGGCCAGCTACAAGAAGTAAATGAAACTTGAAAGTCTAATTTATCAATGTAGAGATAAGATGACAATTATCTCACATTAGATAGAGGAGAAAACATAAATAACCTATTCAAGTGCAAACATAGAACAACAAAGAAAATGGACATTGAACATATAATACAAAAAGAAGCTTATATTGCTAGAATGAAGATGAGAATCTTGAAGGAACAAAGTAGCAACAATATCCAGAAGTTGAACCCCTACTACATTTAGTTTTCACCCTTTTATAGGCCTTTTACCATGTTCCTGAGCTCTCAAAGGCTCAAAGCCTTAATCTGTTCTCTCTATCCCTTAATTGTTTGATTCACTAAATAGGCAACCATGCCTTGGAGGTTTTCTCCTTCTGATAGAGGAATAACCACCTTCAGGTAGTTTGATGCACTGTCTAGGAGCTCCCTCATGCTAGGCATGCTCCATGATCACTTGTTGGTTTTGGATAAGGTGCGTTGTTGATGCCTTATGACAGATTATGTTTCCAGCTGTGTTGCACTATAGATGTGCACGAAATTTATGTTTCGGGCTAGCTGCGATGTCTGCTCCATGATCTCTGTTGTTGTGGTTGTGTTGGGCAGGCTGTGTTGTGTTGTACCCTTTCAAATGTTAGCAATGCATGATTTCTATAAATACAGAACAATATTGTCGTATTGTTTCTATTTTAAACATAAAACAAAGCAATATGGAGAAATCCCACCCCTGTCTGTCCTTTTCAAACTTCAAAAGTCCTCAAAATTGGGATATATATATCGATCGATTCCACCTTTGGGGTGATATCACATCTCCACCGTTGATCTGAGATTTCTAGATCCAACAGTGATGATCCATTTCGAGCGGCTCTTTTGTACTGGAGTTAACAGCCCTATGAGGGTGGTTTTCTCTCTCCTCATCCTCGACATGTGGCGTATTGTATGGCATGGGGCGGGGATTGGCCTAAACCACTTATCGCCTTTGGCTTTCCCGAAATCCTATGAGTTTTGTGATTTTCCCTTTATATTGAAAATATCTAAAATACATTAAAATGGCTTTCTGTAGATCTCAAATTTTATATACTTCACTTCTAGGACCCTTTCGGGTCAGGGCTTCATCGCTATCGGGACTACCCTATGTTCCTTTGTATTTTGTTATATAACAAAATACATTGAAAATTTATTAAAATCGTCCTACCGGCGGACCTGAAAGATTATCAAATATAGTATATGTAACCCTCGAGTCCATTTATCGCATCGCCCATATACTTGTCATAGGCCTCACCCCTTGGTGCTATTCCATTGCGATATAGCGATGCAATCCGATCACAATCGCTTATCGCTCATGCCCAGGGCCGTTTCTTAAATTGTCGATACCTCGCTGATGCGACCTGCCGATCCGATCATCGGAGATCACTGATCAGTGGTGTCCTACGGCCCTTCTTTAAGTTGTCCTCTCTGCAACGCCAATTGTGATTAGCCACTTAGATCTGGGTCGTTGATCGGTCAGATCTAACAGCCTCTATTCTTTCAATGTTTAAACTTGCGATTTTGGTTTTTTCATGTTTTTTCAAGTGTTTTTTGCCTCCCGATAGTGTATTTCGACCCTTCCAATGGCTCTCCTCTTGCGCTGATTTTGACCTTTGGATGATTTTGCGCAAATGGTGAATATTTCAAGAGCATTTTTAGATCCCTTGGGATGATTTTAAGCAAATTTGGAAACTTTAAGAGCATATATGGATCCAATTTTGGGCCTTTTGCCAGCGAGGCTAATAGGTCACAAAAAAGATAAATGAGACTTGAATATAAAGTGGGTTTTTAATTCTAATTTAAGAGATGGAATCAGAGTTTGGATGGGGAAGATATCGCTCATTTAAAAATCAGTTGTGTTGTAGAATTTTTTTCTCACGAAAACTCCTGATTTTTGTAGGTTTTGAGGGGAATTTCGAGAAACTATTTTCATATCTGATATCATATTGAAAAATTATGAAAAAAAAAAAATATCGGTCGAGTCATATTGTAGATGAGGGAGATATCGTTGATTTAAAATCAGCTCATTTTTTAGAATTTTTTGTGATGAGGGGAAAGTTGCAATGCGAATCTGAAATTCCTGAGTGCCTAGATGGGAATTTCTATCGCATTGAAAGATGCAAAATGGTCGTTCCAATTCCAAAGATAGGTTATAAGAAGGATTCTAAGCAATATTGATCTAGTTGTGTCAATTTAAAATTTTTTCCAAAGTAAGTGATTTTTTTGTCAAAATTGTCTTCATCGCTTCTAGCAAGAAATTTTTTGTAGGGAAATATAATGGTCCTAATATTGAAAAAGTCATAGAAAGACAAAATTCATTATGGCCAAAACGTTGGAAATCTTTATGGAATCTTTTGGAAGACAAGGCTGCCATATGGTGGGGCTCACTTGAGAGTAAGAAGTTGTTAAGCATTCCTCATGAAGAATTAAAAAAATTCCTTTTACACAAATGGTATCATGCTAGAAAACAAGATAATGAGAAGCATGTGTGGTTATTTTCTACAGGTATCTCCTTATTACAGGATCGATGACCATCAAAAAAATGTGGTGAGTCTCTTCACATCTCTCAAGATACAGTAGTCACTCCTCTTCAGGTGAGGTATTCAGAAGAAGTTCAATAGGTAGCTTCAGCAAAGGGATTTCACAATTGATTGGAATAGTTTCCTCTAAACCATACACTGGTTGGAATGGAGTGAATCCAGTGGTCGTCTTAGTAGAAGTTATGTAAGCCAAAAGAGCTGAGAATAACATTAAATTCCAATTGTTTAGGTGCTTCCCAATAGTACGTTGAAGCATAACAATCAAAACTTTATTGATTGCTTCAACATGAAAATAGGCTTATGGATAATAAGAAGTTGATATATCATGTCGAAGGCCGAACTGAGCAGTCAACTCTGCCGTCATGTGATGATGAAAATGTGATCCATGGTATGTCACGATAGCTTGAGGGACACCAAAACGTGCTATGATGTGGTTAAAAAGGAATTGTGTAGCAGTAATACCGTCAACATTGTATGTAGGCATTGCCTCGACCCATTTAGTAAAATAGTCGATGACGGCAATGATATAACCATGCCCCCCAGGTGAGTGAGGGTTACATGTCATGAAATCAATGCCCCATTTGGAAAATGGGGCAACAGTAATTATTGGGTGTAGGGGTGTAGGTGGGGTGCACTACTTGCGGTTGAAAATCTAGCATTCATGCCATTTCTGGATACCTAGAATGAAGTCTTTGAAGATAGAAGGTTAGAAATAACCTATGTGGAGGATTTTGTAAGGAGTGGCATATCCAGACATATGACCACCACACGCACGAGAGTTTTAATCATTTAAGACCCGCTGAGCCTCTTTAAGGGTGAGACATCTACGAAGAACAGAGTCCACACCAACTCGATACAATGTATCACCAGGGATCGAATAGGGTTGGGGCTGATGTCGAATGCGACGTCGGTCAGATTGGGACAACGCAAATCAGAAAGTCTAGGTTTGGAGATAAACAATAATGTCACCATACCATGGGTCAAGAGTGTTGGTTAGAAACAAATTTTCATCCTGTATATGCCCATTAAAATCAGTTGGAGTGCTTGCAGATGGAAGAGCACATATCAACTAAGAAAAGACTAGTGATTTGTCTAATTTGGCAACAGTAAATTCCAAATCAAACTCCTGTAGGATAATGATCCATTTGGAATATCCCCCCCCCCCAATAACTGAAGAGTTAGTATATATGTCATGGGGTTACAATAAGAAATCACAGTGATTTTCCGTAACAGAATATAATGTCGAAATCTTTGGATGACATGCACTGTCACCAAGGTAAGATTCTCGACATGAGCATATCAAGACTCAGTATCAAGAAGATTCTAGATCAGATAATAAACCACATGCTCGTCATCGTCATTGTCATCCTGAACTAACACCATACAAATAGTGGTATCAGTTGCAGCCAAATACAAGAAGTAATCGCAATGATATTTGGGGGGATGTAGTAAATGAGCACTAATAAACACATTCTATAAAGCATCGAAGGATTCCTGGGAATCTTCATCCCAAATAAAAGGAATCCCCTTCTTAAGTAAGCGAGTAAAACCCTTGGCAAGTTCAATGTAATTAAGGACAAATCAATGGAGAAAATTATATTTTCCCTGTAGGCTCTACAATTGTATTAATAATGTGGGGGGGGGGCTAAATTGATTATGGCCTCATCTTTCATTGGATCAATCCTCATACCTTTGGAAGACACCACAAAACCTAAGAGCGAGCCAAACTCGACGCAAAACACACACTTGTGTGGATTGAGACGGATATTGTATGGCTAACATCATAAAAAGATAGCTCTTAAGTGATCAAAATGGTCATGACATTTATCTGAATGAGCTAGTAAGTTGTCCAGGTATGGATAAACAATGTGTCGAATGTCATGAAATGCATAAGACATTGCTCGTTGGAAGGTAGCACCAACATTCTTCAAAACGAAAGGAATATTTGTGTAAGCGAAAGTACCCAAGGGATAGATAAAGCTAATTTTATGCTGATCGGTAGCTAGAATATTAGTCTGGTTATAGCCAAAAAATCATCCATCAACGAAAAAATCTTACTCCCAGTGCATTCATCAATGATTTGGACATTAAAGGGAGTAGGATAATTGTCCTTAGGACATGCGAGGTTGATATTGCAGTAATCAACACAAACACGTATCACGCCTTTCTTTTTGGCAACAAGGACGATATTGGATACCCAATTCATCAATGGAATAGGATAAATGAAACCCACTTTCAAAAGTTTCTATACTTCTGATTCGATAGCAGCAACCTTTCGAGGGTGCACAAGGCAAAGCCATTGTCGAATAGCCTTAGCACCAGGATTAGTCAGAATCTCATGCACCACAATGGTTGGATCGATATAGGGCATTTCCTCATATGACCAAGAGAAAATGTCTCGGAATTCTTTAGAAAGATGAGTATAAATCCTGATCTCATCTATAGAACAGGAAACCCCAATATTAATGTTCTCGACAATTTCTACTTTAACGAAAATGTCAAGAGGCATTGTAGCAGTGATGTTTCCCATATTACCATCCAACAAGACTTCATGCACCAGGGCAGGTGTCTAATGTGGAGGTGTAGGAGAATGAGAAACAGAGGCTTCAAGACAGGAAGGCATCTCATCGAGGCTAGGAAGAAAAGAAGAATGATGATGTAAATTGTTCCATGGAATTTCATCCAAAGACATGAGCTCAACGATACTCTCATCGGTAGGGAATGTCTCGTTCAAAGGATTCAGAGAATCCTAAGAACCCATCCAGGGAGATGGCACATAAGTGTCCAGGTTCATACTGAATACAATATGACTTTCTGATGTGGTCATCGAAGCTAATACAATTTCTTGATAATTTATCTCCAATGGACTTAAAGGCATAGGATCGCCAAATGAATTAATTTGATCTTCAGTAGGGATAATCCAAGGATCCATAGAGTTTGATATCATATTTACCGAATGAACATTGAGAGGCGGGAAAGAAAAGGTGCCCATTAAAGAATATTCTTTGAAGATATGTGCCCCCACACTCTCATAAGGAATCTCAGTATTTACCATGTAAGGAACATTGTAGTTCGATGAACCAGAAGAAAATAAGGATGGTTGATAAACCGTGACAATTTTTCCTTCATGAGGAAAACAAAGTATGCGGAACCAAGAAGAATGTTGCAGTTGAGATTGGCATCTACAACTTGTACTTCTAATTCAGTAGTATTTCCTACTAATGTAATGAACAAGTTCATGAGAATTCCATATGGACATGAACCTCCACCATCAAAGGCTTTTAAGGTATTAGGAGACTGGTTAAGACAGGGAGAGCCAATGGCTTTCCAACATGAAACTAAGATGATGTGGGTTGAGTTGCGTTCATCAATAACCGTTCGATAAATCATATTTCCTTTGATAAGGAAATGTATTAGAAATGCAATCTAGTGATGAAGAAGAGGGACATGATTCTCTACATCGAAAGTAATCAGAATCAAATCAGAAGGATCGATAACACCTATAACAGAAAACAATGACATCCGTTGCATTGGACAGGATTGGAGAACTGCGAAGGGAGACATCGGTGAAGGTGCTTGAACTAAATCCTCAATAATATTGTAATGTTGCATAGTGTTATGCTCTTAACCTGCAAATGATACCCAAATACAGAATATGCGAAGAAAAGAGACTGAGAACACAAAATATGCGAAGAAAAGATATCGAGAACACAGAATGGCAATGATTTTATTATTCAGAGAGTACTGTTCACTTGCCTCTTTGAGGGGGCAACCTCCAATAGAGCAGAGCTCGATTACAAAAATAAGACACGATGCTCCTCGCAGGGAGTTCCTATCCTTTATATATGACTCCTACATGTAATACCACGGGCCAATACCGCGTATTACTAACACCATCTATCTAATACTACAGCCCATTTGCAACTAAATGTGGTTCCTTTATTAATTGTGGATTAACCACTTACAATTATTAATATGGGCTTTATTGACTCTTGACTATGACGTGGTCCCATTACATAGATAAGGGGGTTAGGGTGGGACCCTAACATGCCCACCCCCTTAAGACTAGCCTTGTCCTCAAGGCTGAAGCTGCGGAAACTGCTGCAGAATAGTGGCTGGCTCCCAAGTTGCATCTTCTGGAGAGGTGTCTTTCCATTTGACTAGGACTTCCTTAATCATGCGGCCGCGCAGTTGCTTGACTCGTGTGTCGAGGACCTGTTCCGGTTGAAGCCAGATGGATCCTTCTTCGTCCAATTCCGGTAGACTAGTCTGAATTCTGCAATTGTTCCCAATCACTTTCTTGAGGCATGAGACATGAAAACCTGGATGGATTTTTGCAGTAGGTGGCAAAGCCAACTTGTAGGCCACTTCTCCAATGTGTTGAAGTACTTGATATGGTCCGTATAATTTGGGAGAGAGTTTCTGACATCCCTTGTCTTTGAGTGATGTTTTCTTATATGGTTGGAGCCGTAAAAAAACATGATCCCCTTCTTGAAATTGGCGCTCTAAGAGATGCTGGTCTACCTGTTGCTTCATG